>JBAJNP010002248.1:0-50205 GCA_036877545.1 Yasuhikotakia modesta
ATACACTGATAAATAAACCATAAAATGTATATATTACGAATGTTATCAGGGTCTATTTTAATTACTTTTGTTACCTAGGAAACTACTATCATGGTATCATTTTACATTTACATTGACAAATGTGGCAGACACTTATATCCAAAATGAATTACAGTACTTCCAAATTATACATTCTGTCAGTACATGTTCTACCTGGGAATCGCCCCCACAAGCGTAGAGGGACACTATTTTAAATATAGAAAGGTCAAAAGACATTGCATAAATATATTATAACAATACAACAATGACTATTCTAGTTTAATTCCTTTCATGCATTCAAATTAATTTTGTACAGCATATGCCTGTTATGTTCTGTTTAATCACATTGTCTCAGAGAGCTCATTTGACTCGTATTTTGAAAAACCATCCCGTAGAAGATTCATGGTGTGGCATTTATCTGACATTACCAGCTGGACACTCTCAGATAAGCAGCATTTTAATAGCTGCGGGAGACAGGGCAGTTTAAATAATTAGATCTAAAGGTGACTTCAGATTTAACACTGTGAGCATGTGTGCGCATTAAAGGAGAAAGACACTTCACTTGATTTCAAATGGAGGGAAAAAGTGGTTGAAACAAATAGATTAGATTGCAAATTAAGATTGTGATCTAGGTGTTCTCAACCAATGATACGGTCGAATCGATAGGTCTCACACCGGGTCAAAGAACAATTTAAAGGGAACCTATTAAAGAGAGCAGAAAGTGAGAAAAAGCACATTTCCGTTACATCAGCATGTGCAAAACCAGTGCGATAAGCAATGAATAAATTATTGCGATTTTTGCTGCAAGGTCAGCTGGGTGGTATGTCTTCTTCCATGATATTTCATCCCACACGAGGAAGAATATACCCACATACAGGTCAAGCTCTTCAACCTTCTTCACACAGCATGCGCTCTCACACACTCACTCACACACACACACTCACACATACATCTTACACAAACCACATACACCAGTACACACACCCATATAAACAAACGGTTTTCTTAAACTTCATTTTGTAATATGCATTTACTTTATTAAACCATTTCATAAAGCTGATTCTGCAATATGGCTTAACCTCTACATGTGGGAAGGTACTTGCTGTACAAGATGAGTACAAACGGCTAAAATAAAGAGCATCTAATGCGGTTCATGCTGCACTGAATATAAACAACTTCTACAAGCATTAATCCAGCATTTTGTGTCAGGTTTTATCTCTAATGCTTGTGATTATTTATGTGATAAAAGGGGTAATAACACAACGGCCCCTTCACAGAACTGAGGAACTTTGGGGGGGCTGTAAATATCCCTATTATATTAACCAGTTCAATATTTACAACATGCTGAGCTGTGTGTGTGTGTGTGTGTGTGTGTGTGCATATGTGTGTGTATACACACACACACACACAGAGTTTTCTTGCAATGTTTTTGTGCAGATGCGAGACATTTATGTGTGTGCGTTTATGAGTTTGTGCATAAACTCTTTAAGCAGTCATTTCAAAGAGTGCACATACAAAACAAACTAACTCAGCACTGAGAAAACACAGATATTTTTGATTAGGGTATATTTGAAACGCAAATTTTGTATGCATGAAAACCCATCATTAATACATTAATCTTAAAGCATTTTCCACATTTTTATGTTATTTTACATTTCTGAATGTTTCTAATAGCTAAAGTTTTCCACATTATAAAATGTCTTATGTCAAAGAAACCTAAAAAGTTACAATATTTGGTAATATCTAAATTAATTTAAAGCTCAAAATAATTACCAACAGATGTAATTTTAAAGGCTAATTCAACTTAAACCAAATATTAAGTAATTGCAAATTTAAAGTCATTATTGCATGTTACTGTATTTTTGAGACGCACTCATTAAATCTTGTCAACATTTTTTCAATGTCCACAAGGTGGAGTTGTGCTCATTAGCTATTAACTGAGCGTTTGCCATCTTTAAACTGAAACCCACTGAATTATTACCTTATTTATTTTACAGTGTATTTGCTACAAATATTACAGGTAATTTCTTGCATAATATTAATAAATTATGCATAATTACACCAAACCCTAATCTTAACTCTTACCCTATTTAATTTATATCACTCAATACTGTATATACAATAATGCATATTTAAACTGCAACAAAGACACCTTAAAAAAAGTGTGAACTAAAATTATCAACATTTACTTTCAATTCCATTCCTGCATGATTGTAATGCAGGCTAGCAAAAAAACAGGAAATCTGAAAGGTATTTTTTTTCCTCAAGTTAGATAAAAATAGCCCAAGCTTCAATCATTGTTGTGCAGAGCTAGAGGACTGTTGTTCCAGCCAGTGTCATAATGTGTTCACCAGGCTTCTTATTACGATGCTCAGAAGGTTTTGTACGCTTGGTTTCTCTCATGACCTCTGGCATTGACCTTCAGAAGTGGTTCTGTACAGGAAAGAGACACCTTTCATTATCTGACACACTCGACGCCTCGAAACGCTATATTCTTATCTTTCCTGCCATAAAGACCAGGCATTAAATGTGCAGGGGTTATAGCTCTCTATCAGCACCACTGATTACCATCTTCACTTATTTTCCTCAGTAAGAAGAAAAAGAGACACTGCTAAACCAAACCACTGATGTTGCCTTGCTTTAAATAAAAGATAAACGCAAACAGGTGAAGGATAGTGGATTCTGCACAGAAACAGACACTATCAAAGAACTGATTATAGCCTATTTAATTGCATTTATAGCCTTTGGGAAAACATGCGTCAGTGTGAAATTTTAACTTCTGCACAACTTTGTTTTGGTAGCTTTTTTTGATAGTTTTTGTTTATTAGGCTACGTGATGAATTACAGATCAAATTATTTCAGATAATTAAGGTGACTAAAAGCTTCATGGTGAAGGCCAACATATCAGAAAATCCTCCCCAAACTGCTAACCGTAGCTTAAGAGAGGGACAGATGCAGTTCAAACACAATAAAAACAAGTTCACGGAAACTAATCTGGATGATTTTATGAGCCATAGACACAACAGCTGTGGATTTACTACTATAAAGAAACTTCAGAGTCTAATATGTGACTCGAGGATGGAATCTATCCTCCATACTTATGCTTGCCAAACGCCATATTAAATATATGGAAAACAATAATGGAATTATTGATGATCTGTGATGATTGATGATGGAATAATAATGATCTGAGCTTTTCTCAATAAACACAAAAAAAACAAACACATAAAAACACAAAAGTGGATACACAAGCTCAGACTATAAAGTTTGGGAGAATGGGAGTTGGGAGCTCCCATTCACAGACACAACAGTATCAGTGATCAGGCCTCACAATATCTGCCTCTCCAAATCATCACAACTGTGTTCACTGGCCAGGCATCAGACTCAGTAAATTAGTTCTTTATTATTTTCTGGAATGTCATAACATTTGCCATAAGATTTGCCTGCGCTAGATATTAAGGTTCTAATGCCAAATCCATTAATAAAATGATGTCCCAATGACTCTCATTTTTCCTATTGGTAGATGCCCAATATTTTAGGATGTATTTGTAATATTTTAACTACAGAACTTTTACTACGCACACCTACATGTTTCTTATCTATCTAAATGGGGACATTGTATAGAGTTCTATTGTTATACACACTCCCAATATCATGTAACATTGGTGATGGTGACATTTTCTGACCATTTGATTGTGTTTTGAATAATCAAATGAGGCTACTTATCACACGTGTGTGATTATAGGACATGTAATATTATATGCCTGCGCTATTAAAGAGCAAAATAAACAACAAAATACTCTTCAATAGTTTACACTCGCCATAGAAGCTTACACTATAAACACATTAGCACCCTATTTGAGATAAATAAATACAAAGCTATGCGTTGTATTATATATGAGTAAGCTCTTATTCTCAGTAAGAATCTCTGCGCAAATGGCTCACTGAAAAGTGTAAAGAAAATTGTTCCTCGTGTTTTTACTTTTAATACACAGTGACTTACAGCACTAATGGTAATTACAGGAGCCTCTGGAGAGAACTTTGAGGTTAATGTGCAGATATAATTAAGTTAGAACAGGATTTGATCTGTAAGTTGAGTTCCTGACTTGCATCTGCTTGGAAAAGAGCCTGTCATCTCTGTGCTACAGCCTCTTATATTCTTAACACCAGGAACACTTAGTGTTTATTTAACAAAAGCCTTCATTCACTATTTGTATCCAGTGATAAAGTTATTGTAATGATAAATGTTTACTGATAAATGTACCGTATATTATGAGCCATGTTAACTATAGCAAGTCTAGTAAAGATTTAGATACTAAGATTTAGAACTAAGTTTTTTACTTTTAACTCTGTCTCGTTGAAACTACTGCATTTGATCAATATCTATTTGGTAGAAACACATTCAATTGCCTTTTAATATTGCTTGTCTACTCTGATAAATCACGTGTGCTCACAAAGAAAGAAAAACCAACAGACTAGATCTCTCCAATATATCGTTTGTTTTCCAATATAGCAATGAGATTGACTCTAGAGCCTTTTGCTGAAGTCTCAGCTATTTCTCCACATGAGACAGAAGACTTTCTACAAAGAACACAGAAATCTCACACAAATCTCCCCTAGAGTTTCAGAAGCTCAACACCACAAACTGAACACAGATTTGCCTGCAGTCAAAAGCCAATAACATTGAATATTGAGTGAAATTATACAACTGCATAGAAATTCACCAACATTTCATCAAATTACAGAATAGTAAGAATTTGTCATTTTCAAGTGTCTTTTCAGATAACACTAAGATGTGTGTCAGTACAATACTGCTACAAGATTAAACTTTTCACCTCAGTCTAGTTCTGTGAAGTTAAGGATCAGATGAATTCTTGAACATCTGAGTTTTGCAACTCAGTTTTGAAAAAAAGGAGAAGGAAGAAATCAGATTATAAGTCTTTTAAACAGAAATTGATAAGGCATTCTGTAGATATGGAGCATTTGTCCACAACAATTTCTGCATTATAGAAAAGATCACATTTCATTCTTTGTTGAATGATATTACATTAGTACTCTTGGTCCATTGCAGAATAATAGCACTCAACGTACAGTACAGACGACTGGATAGATTTCCTACAGCATTAAAAGAGATCCATTGTTGAAATATATGGGGACAAATTGTGGCTTTCTAAGAATTTTGACAATAGGGAATATATGGTAAACGTCAGAAATTAAACAGCATAATTCTACATATTTATGCATACTCATATGTGGCACTATGCATTCTCTAAAATGGCAAAGAATCAGGCATATGTGTGTAATTTTGGACACACCCACAGACTACATTAGATACTTGCAGTGAAAATAACACGATTTGTCTCGAAGCAGTAAATTAATGGGTACTGAGAGCATAATTCCAATGCCTCTGAAATGTGAGAATATTACTATTCAGCCTATACCATGTTTATTCACTGTAGTGATAATCTAGGACAGGGTCTGTCACCTGGACCTTTGCGCCTTTTATTACATCCTGTGTGACTTTATTTGCACTGGTGGTAAAAATACCAGTGCAATTAAATGCTTAGAGGTAATTACTGAAATATGACCATGAGAAAGCAAACAATTCCTTATGATATGGAACTTACAAACAAAACTGAAAAGCAGACATTGAATATGCACCAGCTAACAGCCTTACAGAGAAACATAAAGGTCTCTACATCTTAACATATGTAGATGGCTGAACTATTGGCACTTTAGAGAACTGTATGTCCCAGGGGTTCATTAATAATAGAACTAATGCCTTATGTATAGATTTTATTGTTTGTTGTACTTTAATCTTAAAACATTAAGTTTACCACAAAAAAAAACAAATCTAAACAAAGAGAAATAACAGACCATTTCCATATTGTGTCAAACCTTTAAAATGTTTTCCATCACCATCATTTCTAGGATAGAATGTCATCAAACTAAAGTTAAGATGAGTCATACATCTGATGTCATAAAAATGACATAATTCTCCTTTGGTTTATGTAGAGTCATTGTGTGACATTGTTAGTAGAAAATAAAGGAGTTTTGATGTCTGTGTTTTCTACAAGTGCCAATAGTTATCCAGGAATGCCTGTGATCATGTAACCCTGTTAGAAGCTGTTTATAACAACAATACCTCATTTAAATTGATAAAAGAGTCACAAACATTTGAATGGGCATGAAGTGGAACGATGGAAACAGCACGATCTGTTTGCCCTCATCTGACACGGTAAAAAACACAAACACGATGAGTATACCTCTGTGTTTAGTTTGCTATTTTATGTTTATAAATAGTCATAAAGCGAGAACAGCTGGCTAAAACCCACTTGCCCAAACCTCATAAATATTTCTCTCCACCTCTCCACCAAGTTTTACAAACTGGTGAAAGCAACATCCAGACATGTTGATTGCTCGGTTTCCTGTCCAGTGTTGATGTTTGTGATCAAATTTGTGTCCATTATGCAAAACATTCATGAATTATAAACTATATGAAATTTAGTGAGAACGTTCTATATTCAGGAAGCAGAAAACAAGCATGTTACGTCCACTCTTGATATCCCCACTGATACAGCATAATCCCTAGTTAATGATGCATTTTATCAAATAATCCCTCTTGATATACAGAATGCCTGTCTTTAATGCTAGCCTTCATTCCCAAATGAATTTTGTATAATCCACATGCCTCAAATACCCTGAGGAGTCCAGCTTGAGCCGATCTTGTATCTGAGCACTTCTTTGTGATAAAATATGGAGAGGATTTATGTTAAAGACAGATTGAAATTTGAGCTTTATCAGATCATGTGCTGGGGACAAAAAATGTTTTTTTCCTCATATTTGACAATGAAAAAGCATGTGACATGGACAAACTGTAATGGAGGGATAAAGCTAAGGGTTTTGAATTCATTCAAAATATTTGCTAAATGTAAAAAACAACAAGTTATTAGGTAAGCTGTGCTTTAAATCCACTAAAGTCACTTTTTATGGATTTATACAACATTGTAAAATTGTCAGACTCTATCTTGATACATTACAGGCTATCAGAGATAAAAATTATTTTATTAAAATCTTCTTTTCATTGATCATTTGTCCACTATCACAACACTATAAAGGTCTAACCAAATATGCACAAAGCGAAAGACAAACATCTTGCCTAATAAATATAACCTGCAGTGGCACAAACCCAGAACAACAGAAATGCTGAATTTCTTTCTGCAACAACTTTTCCAGGGTTCTGGGAAGCAACACATTTTAAACTATAGGCCATTGTGACGAGCCAGTACTTTACATTAACCCTCACCATCAGCATCTTGAGAATGACAGTCTTATGTCAAATTAGCCCGACCTTTAATGATTACATCAGAAGAAATTTCCTCTATGTGAGAGCCACTGTAACTGGATCTCTTCAACCAACAGAGTATATAACTCGCTTCATGGGGAGAGAGATCAGAACCGCACTGCACAGCTGCTCCACAGAAACATCAGCTAGGTAGGAAATATGTTTTTCTCTTTATAGAGTTAATACACAAAACTTTCAATGAATAGCTTGTTATTTCTTTTACAATTGTGATATGCAATATTATATAGTTAAAGTCACTGATTAGTTGATTGGCTTTTGCAGTATATCCCTTAAACTTTGGTACTGTACTAATACATCTAGTAATGATCTAATCAGAATAGTTCACTCTAAAAATGACAGGTTGTTTTAACCCATGGCTGGGTTGCAACAACCCAGTATAGGGTCATTGATAACCCAACAATGTGTGATCTAAGCTAGTCATCTTATTTAACAATTGTTATAAGTTTCCATAATCACAATGTCACTATTGTGACAAAGGAGAATTCATTTGTTTTTTGTTTTTAAATAGAATGTTTTAAGTTCTATTTAAACAACAGAAAGTGATGAGATCCAATCACATTTAGCATTTTACACACCTGTGTGTCAGGCCATATTTCAGAGCAAACAGCTGCACGTACGTCAGCCTATTTTGCATCACTGCTCGCTGCTTGGCAACCTTTTTTAGTGCTTCATCTTAAGACTGAAAAAGCTTCCTGTATTCACTGTGTCTGTGAAAAGCACACCGATGGAAATCCACCAATTAACAGCACTTACTAAATCTGACAGTGCAAATTATGTTTTTCTCTATATGCAGACAAATCTAAACAGCAAATAAGGACCAAATGAATTACAGGGTCCACTAACACTTAAATCAGACACAATGTATTTGATACGGTTCCTGTTTTCTGTAAATCCCCATATGTACTGGCAGTACTGGCTAAATCGGAGCATTGCTTATATAAAGTAAAACATACAAACTAGTGTTTGTTTTGTACTAAATTTCAGCAATATTTATGCTAGTATAAAACCAGATAAAGTAGATAATAAAAACATAAATGAATTTCAATTTACACTTTAATAAAATGATTTGGCAATCAGAAATGCTAGGTCTTATTGTAAACGCAGGGTTTATGTTTTATGCATATTTCAATTGCCAAATGGTCCACAAATGTAATAAACAAATACATTTTTTCTATCTTAGACTTAATATATCTGTACATATGAGCTTCTTTAAAAGCACGACTTAAATCTCAATTAGAGCTGTCAGTCAACTCAAGTTTATAATATTATAAGTAAATATTTGCTGAGAAAAGAACAGCATTATTGTGTCTGATGAGTAAATAATTGAACTGGCATTACAACAGCCAATGCATTGTTTCATCGTATTATTATTAAGCATTAAACCAGCCAACTCACCTCAGCGCACGTGTCAGTGTGTTATTGTTTTTCACCCCGCTATTTAATAAACTCCGATGTTTTTCTAACGCTTGTGTAAAGGAAACAAGATAGATAGACGTCTTGACTTTTCCTCGGCGTCTCACGCGTACTGCTGCGTTATCTTTGCAGTGTCAAAGTAAAAGTATTTATAGTGACCGAAACGCTCGGGTTGCCAAATATTGTAAATGTATAAAGTATTGAAACCCGCCTAAATGCAGCCAAATACTGTTTTGCATATTCATGACGTCATTTGTCACGGTTGTATCGCCTAGCGTCGGTTGCCGGTTCCTTTACATTTAGCAGAAACTTTTATCCAAAAAGTTTCACGTGGTAAGGAAAATACCGCTTTTCTCCTACACTGTGTTTATAATATAACATATTCGTATGCTTAATAAAACTTTTCTCATTGACACATTGTCTGAAAAGTTGCTAGATTCGTCGCTAGTCGCCTTTTCTTATTAAATGCCGCTAACGGGGGATATAAAGTCGCTAAATCTGGCGCCAGTTTGCTAACACTGTTAAGCATTTCGAAACCTTAATAAAAGTCCTCGGACTTCTGCAAAGCATAGGAGATTCACTGTTGGGAGGGAAAGACAATGAAGACGAGGTTTATTGTAAGCGCTGGCATTTTTAGTTCATTCAATTATATATATTTTCTTTATTTAAGTCATATTAGATGGGTTGTTGTGCACGTATCATCACAACAGCAGCTGCTAAAAAACACAATGAATGTGGCCAAACATACATCCGATCTGAGGACAGTCGTATAATTGACTCAATTGTCTTTACAGAATATCCACAAGCTCACCAAATGCAGTTCGGAAAAGAGTTTGTGAGACAAAACAGCTTCTACAAGTGTGTGATAAATGAGGAGGACACCAGTCTGGATTCTGCAGATGTGTTTGAGGTGCGTGTGGTTGGCTTCAGTTTATTCTATGTGTTTTTCCTAGGTATGTGTTTTTTAGGATGTGGGTGGGAGGAGTACAAACATTTACAGAAGAAGATGCGATCAGCTTATGTGTTAATGTGTGTGTGTGTGTTTTGTTTACATCTCTGTCCAGTACCAGTACAACAGATTTTGCCAAAGACAAGCAGAAGTGTAGTCAGACTTCTACACATGTGCTTTACTTCCTGTCCTTATGTTTTCATTATCTATACTTCTGCCAGTTGGCTTTTAAAGGCAAAGCCTCGGTCATGGAACGCCTGAGTCGGAGGAGTCCGGAAAACCTGAACTCCAGAGATGAGAATGGAGCCAGTCCATTGCACTACGCTTCAGCCGGAGGAAGCCTGGAAACTATACGGCTCATTGTTTCCATCGTAGGCCCTGAGGGTGAGATTTACTGTTTGACACAGTTTTAGAGTGTCACTCATTCAAAACAAATGACAGTGTTTTGCTCCTATCTAATTGCAGTGTTAGGGAATACTGCTGTTTGGATTATATCATAGCTATGTCTCAATATGTCCAGATGGTCAGAAATGGTCATAATCTGTCAGGGATTCTTGCATCGCCTTGCTGCCCATTGTGAACACAGTACATGATGTATAAGTACAAAAGCACAATAAATCCTAGACAAAACAGAGCCACTAGTGTGTTTACTATAACAGATATAATATGATGAGCAAAAATATATTTAATGATATGTTTATTCTTCTGATATCGAATAGAGAGCCATGGATTGTATTTAGTCGCAGTAAATAAAATAAAATATGATAAAATATGATTGGTAATCTGTTCAGCCAATCAGATGTGAGATACTTCAGATAATGTGATGTGATGCAGGGCCCACACATGCTTACTAAAAGCTTACAACATGCGTTATTCACCTTCACAATGACAAAACACAGCATATTTTCAGTATTTCTTGCTTTGTAGAGCTAAATGCACAGGATGAACAAGGCAGAACTCCTTTGCATTGGGCCGTGGAACAGAATCAACAGCAGAGCTGTGCATTACTGCTGGAGCTGGGTGCTGACCCCAACATCCTCAACGGTGCCCTGATGGCTCCCCTGCATCTGGCCATCACAAAAAAACACAACCATCTAGTAGAGGTCTGTTGTGTATGCTACTGACCTCACGGTCATGGCATTCCAAAGCAATATGATTTTCCATTTTCAATTCTGGCTGGGAGCCCAAACAATCTTTGTTGGTTATGTTTAGGGTTTTGGCAAGGACTTCTGTTTTGGCTAGGTTCTGCTAGTTTGATGGTCAGATTTTGGGGTTTATGTTTAGGGTTGGTTAGATTTTGATGTGCCTGTATTTAATATGAAATAAATAGAAGGGACAGCTTGAAACTTTAAAGGCCTTGAGTAAAATCCACTTGTTGTCATGGAGAAACGCTGGACATTAAATTATAAGGTCACTTGTTCTCATCCTGAAAAGTTATTGATGATCATTTGTTGGTGTTTGGTATAGATACTCCTGTCCTGTGACAAAACGGATGCCAATTTGGAGGGGGAGCTGGGAAACACCCCCTCGATGATGGCATGCTACAGCAATAACTGCCAGGCTTTCCAAGCTCTGGTGAGTACTGAATCATTTAAGGGCAACACAGATCAAGTGTTGGCATGCAAAACAGAATCCTAAGTCTTTTATATCTAGAATAGAAGTGGTTCTTTTCTTTGCCAACAGTTCAAGCACGGAGCCCTAATGTGTCGGCAGAACAAACTGGGTCACTACGCCATCCATACGGTCGCGTTTGCAGGTGCCAAAGAGGCTATGGAACTGGCTCTGAAAATTGGTAAGTACATTTTTTAGTATTTTTTTTATTCTATTTAAATAAATTATTTTCATCCCATTTGCCATTCCATGTAGGTAAGGCTTGTACAATTCATAAGTGATCTTACAGAATGTTCTTTAAATATTTGTGAAAGTGCTACTGTACGTGTGGCTGAAGAACAAATGACACCATTTTTATTTACATTACAGTCACATGCTTGGAGGTAAATAGATTTTAAATGCAAAGCAGTTAAATAGTCAGAACCTTTTAATGAATGAATATGTCACACATGACTGGCAACCTTTAGCGTTATGGGATGAATGTTTCAGTGTGTGATGTTGAGGCTAAATAAACAAGCCATGCTTTCAGTTTGATTGAGTAGTGTGACACAACTATTTGATTTGATGTCTATCTCTCCATTCTGTGTGAGAGACAAGTGATGCTCATTTAACATTGTAACAACCTTTTCAGATCAGTGTACATAAAAAGTAGTGGTTTGGCATTAATCTTCTTTTTTTAAAATAAAATTTCTCCATTGTAATTATTAAAAAAATACTTTAAGCTTTTTTATTAAATACCAGTTATGCAAATAAAAATCTGGCAAACACTTTGATTGGATGATGTTTTGGTTGTAAGCTAGCCGTCATGTTGTCAGTGAAGCACTTTGCAGTAGGTTGTTTTGTCATTTACCTGAACTGCGTAGTACAGATTATTGGCCTCTCTCTTCCTGTCACCTCAAGGGGAAGAGATGGGTATTCCCACCTTAACGCACATTAATTATTTGGACAAGACCAAAAGCACCCCCCTGCATCTGGCTGTGCGTGGGGGAAACATAGAGGTGATTAAGCTTTGCATCGCTAAAGGAGCCAGAGTGGATCAGCAACAGGTAACTGTTACTCAGCAGGTGTAAAACTATTGTTTTGAGTAAAGTCTGAGTAAAGTCTTTGAGTAAAGTGGTTCCAGTGATTTAAATGATTGGCAAGCTCAACAGGCTTGATAACTCAAGGCATGTAGTTTAGCCCTCAGTTTAAGTAAGTTGGTCTTTGGGTACAGTCTTGAATATTTACTTTAACCATTACAAATCTGGTCATCATAAAATCTAATTTACATGATAAGGGGGGGCATGTTGAATTCAAATATGAGTTTATTTACACTGAACATAAACCCCAGACTGTAAACTGCTGCATCATTTGAATTCAGGCAGATTTACTGGATAAAAAGTGGTACTTTTCTGCCTGTTGCTGCTTGTGGAACCCAACAATAATTTTCTGTTACTATGGAAAATAAACTAAATTTATGACGTTGTTGCGTTTTAAATAATACAGACTTTATAACTCTAAACTGCAACACACAGACTGTGTTCTAAAATACTGTAGGTTCACTTAACAGTGCATGTATTTTTTCAATGTGACTTTTAACATGTTAAAAGTTTAGGCTTTGTAATATGGCTTTAAATAAGGTGAGTTAAAGGTGATCAGTTATACATGGTAGATATAACGCTATACAATGCCTCCACCACACAGACAAAGTCACACACCGTCTCCCCTGTTTGTCACTCTCGGTCTACAGTAGCAGGGCTGATGCGTTTAGTAATAGCTTCAGATAGTTAAATTGAAACAAATTGCAGCCACTTACATCTATGGCTGAGCTTGGCTGTGCTGTTCATTGGCACAGCAATTCAGGGATCTCGTTTATTAATGGCTTGTGTTACTGATACAGAGCAGCTGTACAGAGAGGTCTGCCCTCACACCCCTTTTGCGTTACCCTACCCTGCCTCTTCTGTTCATGTCAGGCTAATAGCTGGTTTTCGTGTCTGTCTGTGTGTGTGTGTGTGTGTGTCTGTCTGTGTGTGTGTGTGTGTGTGTGTCTGTCTGTCTGTGTGCATCTGTCTGTCTGTCTGTCTGTGTGCGTGTGTCTGTGTGTGTGTGCATGTGTCTTTGTTGGTTTTCAGTGCGACAAATCCACGGCCCTCCACTTTGCCTGCACTCAGGGTGCTGTGGAGGCTGTCAAAGTCATGCTTTCTTCCTACAACAGAGTGGAAGACATTATCAACATCAGAGATGGAGCCAACCAGACCCCCTTACACAGGTCAGCATGACGCCATGCTGCCCACTGGTAGACGGTCTAAAGTGACCGCAGCGGTTTTAATGGCTTATATTTACTGGAAGAGTCACAGCTTCAGTAGAAGTGCTTTGTGTATTGGTGCATAACAGGAACATACAAGAAATATAACAGTAACAAACTTTGCACTGAGGATGTGTAATGATGTGCAATGAATTCTCACTGTACTGTAACCGGTGTATAAGAAAGCACTGTAAAATATTTAGTGTGAAATATTTATTAAATATAAAGACATTTAAAGCATCACTTGATGGACATGCTCAGGTTGCTTTACAATATGAGGCTACATTACAATTATATTTTATTCATTTCCATTTGCCAGTTTAACAACTTAACTTTTTTTGTCTCTGACAGGGCAACATTGTTCGATCATGTTGAATTGGCTGAATGTCTGGTTTCAAAGGTAAAAGGATCTGAATGGGTTTAAATGTTGTAAAATCAAGCTTTTATTCTGCTGTATATCTAGCCATCAAGCTGATAAAATGCTTGAATGGATCTTTTGATAGGAGAAATATTATGCCTTCCTGTATCTCATTATCTTATCGTTTCTTGCCGCGGCCGCTAATTCACTCTCATTGGTTTTCATTTGTCTTGGAGAAGGGAGCAGAAATTGACTGCATCGACTGCAATGGACTGTCGCCTCTGCTGCTGGCAGCCAGCTGTGGTGCTTGGAGAACAGTAGTATTTTTACTGTCAAAGGGTAATGTACCATATCATTATCATTTCAAAAGACGACAAAATGCCCCTATTAGAGAACTGATGTCTGTGTTAGGGAAGAGTCTTCTAAAAATTAATTGCATTCCATGAAATTGCCATTGTCTTCATTTGAGCTACAAACACGTATTACAAAAATGTATTAGCTTAAGATAGTTTGCTAATTTAAGATGGTATAGTTGGTCTTGTAGCTTGACCAGCTGACAAATGACACCCAAACCCCCTTTAAAACCAGCAAACAAGCCTGGGAGTCTAGCTAAGACCAGTAAGATCTGTTTTTCATGAGGGCCATTATTTCCATGTTTCTTCAAATATTTCCAATTTTTAAAATCTTTTATATTCTTTTATATGGAAAAGGTGCAAATTTCAAAATCAAAGATAAAACGGGGCGTAACTTTCTTCACTTTGCCACCCTTCAACCAAAAGGGCTGAAAAATCTGCCTGACACAATCCTACAGGTGAGAAAATATTCCTGAATATCACCAATAAATATCCTAAGATAGCAATAAAATCTAGGTGACCCTGTGTTATGCCAGATTACATAATTCACCATTATAACAGCACGTGTTTGTGCTGTATATAGTTCTAAGAGTCCGTTGCCTCCTCCAGAGTAACGCAGTGAAGGAGATGTTATCTGATGAGGATGTCGAGGGCTGCACTCCTCTTCACTACGCCTGCAAACTTGGCATTCACGACTCGGTCAAAAACATGCTGGGTCTCAATATCTCTTTGGCTCAAAAGTCACGGGAGAAGAAATCAGCCCTTCACTTTGCTGCAGAGTGAGAACTTTTGTTGCATAGTCAAAGTTTATTATACATACTATCATAATTTCATCTTTAAAGCGTCTACATTATGTGCTTATTTTCTTATATACTTTTATGACTCATCAAGTAAGCAATTGTTGGTAACCTACAATAGCACATCAGAGGTATTTTGAAAGAGAGGGACTATGAGAGTTTGAGAGAGTTTACATTTGACAGATGCTTTTATCCAGGCTTTAAAGCTTTGCATTTGATCAATATTCCCTAGTAATCAAACTCATGACTTAGCCGTTGCCAGCGGCATGTTCTACCAGTTAAACTGTAAGAGCCTTTGCAGAGATCCATAAATGAAGAGTATATGTTCTCCAACCAATAAAACTCAAATATTATGGGTATTTTTTTCTATTTCCCTGTCAGATATGGGCGGGTAAACACATGCCACAGGCTGTTGGAGACCCTCACGGACTCCAAGATGCTGAACGAGGGGGACGATAGGGGTCTGACGCCCCTCCATCTTGCTTCAAAGGGGGGACACACTCAAGTTGTGGATCTGCTGCTCAGAAGAGGAGCGCTCTTCCAAAAGTAAGATGGGACAATATTTGTGTACCTTCTGAAAAACAATCCTGTTTGGAAATTCAAAAAATTACATCCTTAAAGTTAATATGGGCCTAAATTTTGTATGATTTGCTTTACAGGTTTGTTCCAATTTAAAAAACTAAAATTTTAAACCTTTTTTTGCCAAGTTTCCTCTTTGCTAAATCACACAAGTTCCATCGATCCAGACCGTCCATCATAATGTCTGTTTTAATCTCCAGTGATTACAAAGGCTGGTCTTGTTTACATCACGCTGCAGCTGAGGGTTACACACAGACAATGAAAATCCTCCTGGCAGCCAATGTTAAACTGCTGGATGAGACGAATGAGGATGGGGTGGGTAGTCAAAATGCTAAATCGCTGTTGAGTAAAGAACACAATCAGAGAGGAACACAAGCCCTAAACCACCAAAACATGACTAAACAATTCTCAGACAGTTCATACAAATTACACATTGTCATACCTACATAAAGCTTTTATTGTTCAAAGGTCTCAGTTCTTTCTCCTTAGGAGAAATTAGACACTGACACAGTTGTTGAGAAACAGCTAGTATAAAACTGGACTTGCATCTATTCTATATCAATTTTATTTAAATACTGCCTGTGGAGTTATTAAACATATCTCATATTTCATACCGATTTAGAAACCTAAAAATGTTATCAATAAATAAAAGTTTGTCAGGCAGATTGTTGTATGATGCAAAAACAAAATCCAATTTTTGGACTTGCCCTTAAGTGTACATTGTCTTTTAACAGAACACAGCCCTGCACATAGCTGCCCAGGCAGGTCATGTTGGGGCTGTTATATTGTTATTGGACAGAGGAGCAGAAATCACTTTAAACAACGCCAACAGCTCTTTCCTGCACGAGGCTGTACGCAGCGAGAGAAAAGATGTTGTGAACACCACCATTGAAAGCGAGAGGTAAACAGACCTCTCTAAATCTAAATTTAAGACAACCACCTTTTGTATATCTATAGTGATATGCAATCACTATATAAGTGATGTACAATATACAAATAGATTTGTACACTTGCCAGCACAACACAAGCCCCCTGTTTTGACTCTCTGTCGCCATCTCTGTCTGAAACGTAGAATTGCAAGTTGCTTGCAGAGTTATTTTGATAACCTGAATGACAACCACATGCTGCAATTGGGAGACGCTTTTATCTGAAGCAACTTACAGTGCATTCAACATATAAGTTCTTTATCACTACGTTTTCCCTGAGAATCGAACAAACAACCTTTGCATTGGTAATGTATTGCTCTACCACTTGAGCTACAGGGACCCTACAAATTTTAAATCTTTATTGTAAACTAAACTTTGCAAAGGAGGGTAACATCTGTTATGTTCACAGTGATCTGTTATGTTCTGGTTTTTGTTCATTTTAAACCAAAATAGCCTCTTGGCTTGTCAGTGATTGAAACTGATATTCATTCACTGCAGGTGCAATGAGGCATTGATGTCGTTTAAAGCAGGCTCTGCATCCCACTGTGTGGTCATGGACATGATAGAGGTCCTCCCCGAGTCCTTCAAGGTCTGTCAAATCATCCCAGATAAAAATCCGTCCTATTCATGATTCTGTGAACTGAAACCTCCCTCTCCAAACAGCATCTTCTGGACCAGTGCGTTCAAGAGTCAGACCATGATGCCAACAGTTCAGAGTACCATGTAAGCTTTGCACAAATGTTGTCTGTGCTTTAATAATGGCCTGATGATGTTGTATTAGAAGCATTGTTAAAGTTCATTAGATGTTCCCGGCTAACAGTAAACATGCTGTTGGCAGATGTCGTATGACTTTCGGTGGCTGCAATCCCCGGTACAGTTGAAGAAATTTGCAAAAACAGACAAAAGTATGGATTTCCAACCACTGGCAGCCCTGAATGTAAGTGCCTTTATATGCTACTAGCGTAGATTATGAAAATGCATGGCTGTTTTTTTGTTTTCACAGTGTCTCTGGTCTTCTGAATCTCCTTTAAGGTTTCTGTTGGCACTCATTGATAGGCTAACATCATTTCATAAGACATTAATGTCAAAGGACTCTCACAGAGGTTAAACATATAATTATGTATGAGTGCTTTGTAATGGATGATGGTGACAGCTTGAGATGAAATGATGAGTGTCAGTAGTTTATTGTTGTCAAAGGACGGTCTTACAGAGTCATGAATGAAAGGCCAGTGCTAATAATAAGTTTGAGAGAGTGACTTCTTGATGTGACAAGCAGCCCCTGTGTGTACTCTAACACTTTTACAAATTAATTGTGATTAATTTGGCTTTCTAAAATGGTGAGATAATGAATCATTGTGATCTTTGTGCCTGTAGGCCATGGTGCGGTACAACAGACTGGAGCTTCTTACTCACCCTGTGAGCCAAAAATACCTGGAGATGAAGTGGTATGTTTAAGAAGCCCTTTAGACCCTGTCTGATAGACCCTACAGTCCTGCTCATCATTAGCTATGCTATAAAAAACTAGGTGACCAAAAGAGTTTAGTTATAGCTAATACAAGTAATATAAGTTACCAAAAATGTGGCAGCGCTATGTTTTAGCATGATTGTGTCTCTTGTATACTGAGAAATGAGCATTGAATCTGGATATAAAACTATTTTAAGGTTGCTCAGGCCTAAATCCATTTCAAAGACCTTGATAAATTGAAACACCATCATTGAGTACCTGAACTTCTTTGTGTATGTTTTGTGTACTTTAGTTTATAGTATGTGATGTTACTGAACATCAGGCTAATGTTGTTGTCTCTTGCAGGAAGGCGTACGGTAGCAAAGTTCATTTGCTCAACCTGGCTGTATATCTGCTTGGCTTGTTGCCCCTCACGTTTCTCATTCTTAATCTGAGACCAAGCCAGAACATCTCCACCAATGGCACAACTGTCATCATGGTGCCTGTATCTTTCAGAGAGGTACACGGCTTCAAACTCTGGAATCCTGTAGAGAGGAGATATGCTGAAAGAGCACAAGAGCTTGAATGAAACAATGTAAATTCAGATTTTTTTTCATGCTCCGCTCAACCTCGGAGGCAATGTTCCTATTTGTCATTTTGAAAATCCACATTTAAAGGCAGGGTAGGCTATTTCAGAGATGCTAGTGATAGCAAGCTTTGGAAACATGAGATCCCACCACCTTTTTAGATGCTCTTCAAAGCCACGCCTCCTCTAAAACACATGGACACAGTGCACAGAGGTATGCTAATGCATAATTAGACATGCAAGACACCCTATCATTGCATTCGGACCAAGTGCAATGATTGGTTGAACATTTTATGGCCCTGCACCTGCCACAGAAGATGTAAATATTTTTAGACCACCTAGTGATTGCTATCAGGATGTAAACTTTGAGCCAACATAATAATTTACTGGAACAAATTTAACCTTTATTCATAGTTTTTTATTAACAGACAACCAATAATAATCTAAGCACTGCTGATTGCATAAAATATCCAAGCACTTTGTGTAGTCACAGAAACATTTATGTGAAAAAAATTGGAACAATGTGGAAAATCATATTATTCAAAGACTTTGAACATTACATGTCTTGGTTTTGCCTAACAGCTGTCTTATGTTAATGTGGTGCTACACTTGACTGGCATCAAAACACATGGAAGCATCCAGATGTGAATGATGTCATCTCTGATGCCATTATCTGCCTCAGGTCTTTTTTGTTATGCAGTTCCAGGTCACAATGACCCATAGTTCTTATTTCAATGTTAGCCTAATCTATTACGCATTGACAGACTAATTATATAGACTATTATTCAAAATCTCTTTCATAATCGTCCTCACATGTGCATTCCCCTGGTTATAACCTTGCACTTGTCCCATTACTTAATTTAGTGGGTGTCATTATGAACTCAATAGCATTCATTAGCTTCCCAGTTATTCATCACCCTCAAGGTTATAATGTCCATAAACTCAAATATGACTAGTCATGTATGCATTATACTATTTATCTTCTGAACAATCACATGCTATAGTGCTGTTAGCATTAAAATGATACATTTTTGTGTGAGGGGAACATATAAAAACCATGTTCTGTCAAAAACATATTTTGTTTTTTATTTTGTATGTGTTTCTTAGATATTTCTTAGATTTCTAATAGGATGAAAACAATGTAAAATAAACCATAAAAATCATAAAAAAAACTAAATCTGTTATATAATCATTTAGCCAAAATTTACCTGTGGCCTTAGGCAACATTTTTTTTTCTCAGACATACTCTGTTTAAAAAAATATTGTCAATAACTAAAAATGTATTTTAGTAGGTTGCTGCTCTAATAATGAAAGCAAAACTTTAATAAATCTTGTCATAATGTTTTTTTCCTCTTCTTTCAGCAAAAATACCTCATCTCAGTCTGTGTACTGATGGTACTGGTCATGAACGTTTATGCCATTTGCAAAGAGCTTGTACAGTTGGCACAGCAGGTACAGTAACGGTCATGTCACCACTACCCATAATGCATCACTTCAATTCTACATTCAGCAGAGGACATTCAAACCTCACAAATCCAAAATGTCAATGTAAGTGTAATAGAGTACAGATGCACTCAACTTTACATTGGGGATTCCCTTATATATCACTGCAGAGGACATTCAAACCATCACTGGACATTCAAAATATCACTGCAACATTCATTGCAGTGATATTTTTATGTTTGGTGACTGTTTAACCCCTTCTATCTCTCACATTGAAGCGAATAAATTACTTTACGGACTTTTCCAACCCTGCTGACTGCACTTCAGCCGTAAGCTCCCTGGTCTTTGTTATTCCCATGTGCCTCCATGTCGAAAGAACGTGGCAATGGGAGGCTGGAGCTGTGGCTATTCTCACATCATGGGTCAGCTTTCTCCTGTACTTCCAGAGGTACGTTTATAACACGCAGTGTATCAGTTTATACTATGCAAGCGGTTTAAATACATGACTGGGGTGCAATTAACCCTGTGCTATTAGTGCTTGTGGAAAGTGGTAAACAGAGTTTTATTTAGAGGAAGCATTTGTGTACAAACAAGCACTCTTATAACATTTTACAGAGCTAATTAAGCTCTCATGATAGAAGCATTAACGCAACGCTGTACAATCTCAGTAAAGTTTGCCAGATAATGATAGTTTACTGCATTCTCCTAACCCAGAACTCAGACCACAGAATGATACATGGCGTATCGTGTCATGTACTGTACATTGCAGATTTGTTTGCCCCATAATGTGCACAATTCCAAGTACATTTAAAACCTGAAGCTATATCAATACAGACAACAACAGGCAAACTGTTAGCATAATTCTCAGTGAATTCCCCTTTCAGTTTCTTTAGGGATCATTGTGGATAATACAATGTTTCAGACTGTAACATCACTATACGCTCTCTTTACACACCAGGTTCGAGCGAATTGGGATTTATGTGGTGATGTTCGGCGGGATCATTAGGACTCTGGTGTGCACCATGGTTCTCTTCATCTTCCTCCTGCTAGCATTCGGCTTGGCTTTCTACGCTTTGATGCTTCACCGCGTACGTCCAAAAGAGATCGTATCAAACACGACACAGCACGACTGATGCGTCAAGTCTTGGCAAATCTTTTAACTGTAATTACGTGTACGGTTTCTCTCAACAGGCCGAGTTCAGCTCCATCAGCCTTTCCCTGGCCCAGACGTTTGTAATGACAGTAGGAGAACTGAACTACCAGAGCACGCTTCTGGAAGCTTTTGAAAATGGCCAGATGGCATTTCCTGGGACCACCTATTTTGTCTTTGTGCTTTTTGTCCTTCTAATGCCCATCCTTCTCATGAACCTAATGGTAGGACTAGCAGCACTGCCACACTGGAACCCGGCCATTATTGCTAATGATAGCTGCAATTTGTTAGGAAGCATTAGGCTTATTTGTATCAATCATGTTACAGATTGGTTTGGCGGTGGGAGACATTGCAGAGGTAATGAGAAATGCAGAATTAAAAAGGATAGCCATGCAGGTGAGCAAATTGCTTTGCCGACCTGTAATACCTATAATTGAGCAGTGTTTCGCTAATTTTTTATCCAAGCCCTAAAATGATAAAAGACCCAGGTTAGGTTTGGTAGCTTGTAGTCTGTTTGTTAATTTTTAAATCATCTACAAAATATGCTGGTATACTTCTGAACATTTTCAAAGTAAATCAGACATACAACATACTTGTTTAAAAGAGTCTTTCTTGTCTGTGAAAATGAAACTGTAATATTGGTGACTCATCTTGCACTCGTGAACGTATGCAAAGTTAAAATAAAGCATGTCCCCTCCCCCTAATGTTGTCTGATGTAATAAATCACTGCAGTAGGAGCTACATGAAAATACTAAAGGACAAATGTTGTTTTTCAATACAGATTGATCTTCACACTACCCTAGAAGAAAAGCTCCCGTACTGGTTTCTAAAACGAGTGGACAAACCTGCCATCACTATCTATCCTAATAAATGCAAGGTTTGTCTCGCAAATAGATAGATTTTTTTTAGATGTGCCATGCTCTTTTATTTTATATGTCACTGTTATTTGAATACACATGAAAATTGAATTTATATTAACGTTTAACAATGCTGATGTCTCATCCAGAAGGTCCTGCTGCAGGTTCTGATGGATGGCGAGATCCAAAACACGTTTCGTACACGTTTGAACCTCAGCTCAGGTCAAGAAGGACCTCTGGAGAGAGAGATGCACAAACAGAAGAACAGGTGTGTGTGTGTGTGTGTGTGTGTGCGTGCGTGTGTGTGTGTGTGTGAAGTAATAAAGATATTAGCCCAAATATGCTAATATCTTATATATATTAGCCCAATATTTGGCACATATTTATATAGTGTGATGACATACATTATTATATTCTTTGGTGTATCAGATAAGGTAGATATACACATGTGAATTAAGCTAATGTTTTTAATTTTAGATTTTATTTTAAAATTCAAACAAGAATGCCAAAGTCCAGTCCAGGCTTGTGAAAGTGCAGCCTCTAGTGTTTATTAGCTAGAATACAGTCAACCAGTCAGTTTCCAAGAAGTATTATACATGTCTACCGTTTCTCAAGCATGCGGTATGACCAACACTCCATCTGTTCTTCTCTGAAGGCTGAAGGAAATGTCCGGCACGCTGGAAAAACAGCATAACCTTCTGAAGCTGATCATACAGAAGATGGAAATCACTTCTGAAGCCGATGAAAGTGACGGCCCACAGAACCCTAGATCTCTGACAGGTCCTTCTGGAACCTCAGGCCAGAAATCAAAGTGGGTGCCGCTGATGCAAGCTCTTCAGTCGAAGCAGTGACATCAGAGATGATGACATTATGTTGTACTGGTGACCTCATGTTTGAAGCAAAAATCATGTACCTCTATAGCCATTTTCTTTTATTTAATTAAATATACTTATTGTTATAGTTTTTAATTAAATATACGTATCACTATACTTAGAGTTACACTTTTGTTCTTAGCAGGTTTGTTCCTTCCATTTGATTTATGGCATATATGGCAGTTAACTTGTGGTTTTTATCTTGTGGTTAAATGTATTTGTGTAGGTCACAATGTACTGTAATCATCAGATCACCGAGGTCATTTGCTCTTATACTGTATAAGATACAGTTTGTCATGTATTTACAATATAAGATTGTAATATCAGATAAGATGTGACTCGGGTACTGGAGATTTAGTTGGATTTAAAGCATCGACAAGCCTTAGAATGATGCAGGAATTGCATGGAATTTTGCTGCAGTGTAAAGCACCACACATACAAATATATGACCACATATCGTTTAATATTAAAGAACAATAAAACATGCATTTCATGTGACCTGGTCAAATTTAACCATTTAACTGCTAAGATTTTCTTTCATACCAAATACTATCTTCAAAGTGGTTCAGCTAAAATGGGGCATAAGTGTGTAATCCCCAATTCTCTGGATCCGTTTCAACTTCCGTTTTAATATCTGCCATTACATTATAATGAAATTCCCATGAACGCTGCATTACATAAAACCATCCTGTTGATCAGATTGTCCATGGTGATGTCACAGATTTGAACAATAGTCACTCTTGTTAAAAGCAGATTGAGATGTGCACCTGCAAAAGCCAAAACGCAGTAAAAATCGCTGTGAGTTCCATGCATGTCATGATGTAATAAATTGTGATGACCAGGATCACAACAACCAGATGGAACGGGTTTGCTTTTGACCTGATCCTTTATGCAATACTAGAATATATTGTAATCATGTGAATTTGCTTGACCTATTAGTGGAACAACAAAACAATCAAACAAATGTCTTTAAAAAAGATAGAAAGAAAAGTGCTTAAGAAGTCAAATCAATGTTTCAGTACAAAGTGTGCAGACCACCCAGAATTCTCAGACATTACAGCTGGATCAGCTGTTCCCAACCTGTTCTCAAAAGCAGGTTTTGGAAATGAATGCCTTTGAAAGGGTGAAAGAGATGACAGCAATTCTGTCATGTGGTCAGGAGAAAAACATCACTTCCTCCTCTCAAGGGTAAACAGCACAACATTTCTCACAGGCAATACTCAGCTCACAGACATTCTGTGACTGAGAGACTGATGTATCTTCATTCACAGAATGCCCCACTGTGATAACCTGCAAACATTGCGTTGGTGAATAATACTGTATTTGATCTCTGTTATTTTTCAATAAACGCCCAAAAGAACACCACGAAATTTGTAGTAAGTTCTCTGAAGTTTTTTAAATGAATACTCTTATGATAACATGTCTAAATTACATTAAACCCCCCTTCATACCATTAACTTCTATGGAATATAATAAAATTATAACTTAACCCTTATAGAAAACTGCATTTTTACAATTTAAAAAAGAACTTTATTTGACACAAATTTATTTATTTACCAAACTTTATCTACAAATAATTAGTAAATTATTACGATAACTATCTGTTCAATAGATTGCATGTTGTTTAAGGACAAAAGGTCTGTTTTTATTTTTGGAAGGAAACCTGACATTGACATTTTCCTGACAGGTTTTGTAAAACTCAGCCCATCATTGTTGCCACAGGTCAAGCTGCAGATGGGAGAAAACAGAGCAATCCTTCCTCAGCCAATCAGATCATTCAATTAAATCCACTAGAATCAAAGTGGGGAGGCGTCACTAAAATGGAGCATATTGATTTTCCTAATGGCCGTTTTGATGCTGTTACATGCCATTTCTTTTACACTGCAGCTGTGGGACCGTGGTGACCATGGGAACCAGGAGCAGAGCACACATAGAGGCTGATGTCATAGTCCCGCACCTGTCCTTCCTTCTCATTCACACAAACAGTGGGAGAGGAAGAATGATAAGAGACACTGCCCGCACTAAACCCTTAACACGCTTACCGACGGACAACTGCACATTTCTCATGTTAACTCTGTCCTACAGCAATTTAGTGCCACCACTGTTCCCATGTAATTAGTTATTATGTGGAATCATGGGAACATTGTGCCTATGGCTAGCTGACACAGAAAAATTTACTTCATTATTTGACGTTAAGGTTATAATCGGTTGTGTATACAGTATCTTATCTTTAATATAATAACCTTTTTGTCTGTAGTTGTAAGTTTACAAAGAATTTTAGCTCTTTTGTATATGGCCATGATGGTAAAAATCACTGTTCTTTGTTGACTGGTACACAAGTATTAATGGGAACATTTTTAAGGATAAAAATATTAAATTGTTTTTTGTTAAATGTATTTATTTTTCATGTCAATTGCAAGTGAAATGTTAATCCAATCATTGCATTTGGTTTGAACACAATTATTTGACTTTGAATTATTTGAAAAAAAATGTACAATTTACAAATGTACAAGCATATTCATTAAGTTACATATGTACTGTAAACAGTCTTCAGAAATTAATATTTAATGTTCTGCTAAACATAAAGCATAAACTGTTTATTGCAGTCATCTACACTTGGAAAATGCCCTCTGCAAGAATGGGGTATGCAGTCAGCTGTGCCATTGGATAATTATTGTCTGGGATGACCACTGTAATAATAAATTGTAATTTCATACTCATTACGTGGGACTGTGAACTCATTGGTATCAAGTTTACTAAGAATGTTGTGAGATGCTGAGGTAAATTGGCAAATCATTCCAAGCTGGTGCTGTTTGGACTGTTCAAATAGATAAATAGGAAAAGCCCTGCTATGCACATATATATGAATCTAATTTGACGCATATTTACATGTATATTGACATATTTACTAACCCTATATTTATAAACAATTTATTGTAAAATTACACAAAATATGAATGGACCACAAAAACATGTGTATGATACAGTTAAACAAATGATTGTGGGAATAATGTCAACTTATGTGTTTTTCCCAGTCATTGCCCCCTATCGTGCCATTACAGATGTAATGTAAAGTACTGACAGCTGTGGCCAATGTGCATCAACCTTGTGTGAGAGAGTTCTAACCAAGCAGAAACCCAATATCTCTGTGAAATGGTCAGTGGATTAGGAGCGTTTGATAGGCTATTCAGACAGTTCTATTTGGTTAAGTGCATGCAGGGGGAAATCATTGCATTAGGTGTTTAGTGGGTGATTATTGAATTAGGTTTTTTAATGTTTTTTCCATCATATAATTTATTTATTTATCTGAAGAATGCCAAACATCTTAAGTTCCTCAAAGGTTCTATGCAATAACAGTTTCTTGGTTTCTAGGGTTCTAAATAAACCATTTCTACACCACATTCTAACAGTTTTCCTATAAGACCAAGGTCAAAATCCTTCAGGAACCGTTCTGTTATCTTTAACAGTGTAAAACTGGTTAAACTGATGCATGGCTCTAATGTTTAAAATTAACCAGTTGTGCAGGTAACATTATCAGCCTTATGTGGTTGGTTCAGTTATGCCTGCGACTCACTGTTCTACTTTATTGCAGATTACATGGATAAGCTGTCAGTTCCTCTGATCTCAAGCTGTTCTGACAAAAGTTTGATGGGGAAAAGGGGAGGAGATATTACATCCAGAGTGACCCTGCCAAACCCCAAAACTTAAATATGCTTGGTACACCACAGGACAAGCTCTAAAATGCTCAGCGCGGATGCTTTACGAATCTGTCAGTTTAAAACTGGCTTTTGCATTCAGTAGATGAGATGAATGACCTTGAACTTCCCATTCTTCAGTAATGGCCTTGTATTGATTTTCCTGTGAGGGCTTCTTCTATTGAGATTTAGGAGGCTGCACCTGTTGAGTCTAGAGCGGGGTCGCTGAATATCGCATGTTTTTGCACAACAGGACATAGACACGTTTAAATCGGGTTCTCTGGTTAGTAAGGGGCGCAGTCGTGATGTCCACCGGTTCGGTGAGTGATTCTGAAGACCTCCAGGATCTGTCACTCACTCGCATGGAAAACTCCGAAGTGGAGTTCAGTCTGGATGAGAGACTAAAAGCAAAAACCAAACGACCCCAAAGAGATGCCAACAACCATAAGGGACCGGTGAAGATGCGAAAGGACGGGAGACAATCTCAAAGGAATGCTGCTAACGCCAGAGAGAGGGCGCGGATGCGAGTGCTGAGTAAAGCGTTCTCGAGACTGAAGACCACCCTGCCGTGGGTTCCTGCAGACACCAAACTGTCAAAGCTGGACACGCTGCGTCTGGCATCCAGTTATATATCCCACCTCAGACAGCTTTTACAGGAGGACAGATACGAGAACAGCTTTGTGCATCCTGTGAATTTGGTATGAGTGAGTGTTGTCCGAGTTTATCTAAGGACTTCTGCTCATCCATCGGGTCAGATTGTTCAGATAAAATGGTTATTTTATTGATCAGATACAGTCCAGTCCTAAGAATTCATTTTTATATGTCTCAAATATCATGGCAATATAACAGGACTATAGTACACTTTACAATGGCAGAATCAAGGTATAATTTATATTAGTATTTGAATACCACGGTGCCTAAATATGGTAATAATTCACTGTCATAGTTCATATTCATATGCATATGTTAAAGTATGCAACATATGTATCTATATAGGCTACATGTCTCTGTATAGTATAGTAATGTGTTGTGTTTTAATGCAATTTATATGTGGAACACTTTTCTTTGTTTTCCACAGACGTGGCCTTTTGTGGTCCCAGCGCGAACAGAGGACACCAAAGACATTTCAGCAGCTATCAGACTATGTGGAGCTACAGTATAAACATCTGGCAACCCCTGCCTTACTGTCTCTACTCATTCACTTCCTTTGAACGTTTTAATAACATTTTATTACTAGAAAAGAAAAAAAACGTCACCTATGTGGTTTTAATTGTTATGCATATAATACACTGTTATGTATTACTGTATGAATACAGATTTTTTTATTGTTATTGAAGAGTGCTGACCATCCAGCCATAAGTGCACAGGGACTACTTGCATAAGTATAGCATCTGAGACTTTAAAACTAGCCTGGCTGCTGTTAGCTAAAATAGATGATTTTCATTTTAGAGTTTTGTCCTAACCAGTATTATGTTAATTAATACTACATATGGATGGTAAATATTGTTTAGTGCTCTGTATTTGTGCACTTATTCTCTTATACCCCAAAGTATGTTTACTGTAAGTTTATTTATGGTTGTGATTTGTGTGGCTTGTTTTTGTTGTTTATATTTTTACTTAAACAGGCAAAATAAAGAAAGTCTTTCTGTATCAGATACTGACCATAAAAATGTCATTGTGTCTGCATTATACACACAATGCATTCATCATTATGGAATTCAATAAGTTCATACAATCGGCTTAACTCCCTGCATTATCCTTTATGCTATAATATAATATAGTGTCACAGTCTTAGAAATGTTGCAATTACTTTTCTGCCTCGTTTTTTGTGACATTTTTAACTGTAAAATAAAATACTGGAGATGGAAATGGTGAGTTTTGTCTGAGATTTACAATACTTGGATTGCAGAACCCAAAGTGTGAGAGCTTTTGTCCAAGACAAAAGACCACATGCACTGTGCTAATAAGATGTGTGCAGTTTTAAAAGGAAGTCGACTTTTCATCGCGTTTGGGGAGGACTGCAGCTGTCGAGTCGTTAGTTTCCCAGAACACTGAACTGGTCCCTTGAGAAAGTCTCACAGGAGATGAAGCACTTTGTCAGGCAAGGCCAGAAACAGGGGTTTCTTACAACCAGGGCAGTGTTATCTGAACTCTGAAAGTCATGACTTGCTTTGCCAATAACTGGTACTGTTATAGCGTCATTATCAGAGGATAATAGGAGGTATATTCTCTAATAATAGAGGGTATAGTTAACAGTTGGTTATATACACAATAAATGATGCAATGTACAATGTATTGTACATTTCCAACACGCACATAGTATGAACTACACACTACATCTAGTTTTAAGACTCATTAGTATCATGGAACATCTAGAGGTTGCATGTGTTTTAGCCTCTTGGATTTATTTTGTGTGTGTTTGTATTAGTATCTGAACTGGTCACATCTGCATATTTTGAAAAGAAAATGGTTAAAAAATGTGATTTTCCATTTGTTTTGACTTGTTAGGGTGGATATGTGAATAGTTAGGAATGAAAACATAAGGAAATGAAAGAAAAGCAATACACAAATAAGAAATAAACAAAATACAGTTTTGTCATTTGATTAAACTGTCTGAATTGATTTACTGAAACACTTTATGATGTTTCAATACTAGCAGTTCAGTACATCGCCAGCAGAGGTCAGTGCTGGTTCATTTTACAAGTCAAAGCAAAGCGCCCCGATGGATTTTAACATTTGACACGTCGTCTAAATTTCGCCTATTTTATCTTAACCATGTTTTTCCATAAACTGCCTTATTTTATCTAGGTATATGTTTGTATTAAGAGCAAAATGCCCTAAAGATTTAATTAAATTCTTGAAATACTCTATATGTTTGGCCGTCCCGTTGTTCAGGTGGAACAAATTTGCATTATTATAGGGATGTGTTTTTGGGCATTAACCCATAAGGAAGTCCAAATTTTTCTAGACCAAAACACATTTCAGAGACAAAATTTCCAAGAATAGGAAAGAACTGTAGTTCCAAAGCTAACAGTACAGTTCACAAAGGATTTCTTTGTAGTTTAACCAAAAGCACTCAAGATCCTGGAAACAGTCTTTGAGGTTATGAAAGACATTCTGAGATTATTTGTTATCTAATGTTCATTCACTCAACAGCAACGGGAGAAAAATGCAGTAACGGGACCTATTACTCTGATCATCAGTTTAACATCTGTTTTACGTCGTCTTGTATCTTGTTAACTTGTATCTTGGTACATTTAAAAATCTAAATCGTAAAAAAGCAGCTCATTTTGTCAAATAAATATGACTAAACACAGATAACTGGATCTTCAGTTGATAACATTGCACAGACCTTCTAAACTCACACAGTGACTGGAGGTTACCATAACACTGTATGTTTACACTGGCATAAGAAGAACTTTGCCACGCTCTGTTTTCCTTTGAAGACGGCTTCCTTTTCAGGGTGCCAAGGAACTGCACTGCGGTCCCTGTTATCCACGACTAGTGCCATGAAGCACAAGCAGTATTAATCTCATGGAACATGAGAAATGAGAGAAAGTTTGGTGATATACTAAAGGTCACTGTGAATATTACAGGGTGTGTGATCTGCTTGGTTGGAGACTTCCTGCTAGGCCGGGGGTGGATGGGGGGTGACCCAGTTTTGTTTTAGACAGGTGATAGAGTTTCCACACAAGAGCGATGCACGCTCTTTATCTCCTCAGAGAATGAAGCCTCTTTGTGACTGGATGTGCTTGCAGAGGAAGGTCAAACTTGCTAGGAGGTGATGAGATTGAGTTTTGACAAGAAAACATTTCACCACAACTTCCTATCGATCGCTTTGACTCTTGCTCCTGTCTTTTACTTTTTATTTCCAGATTTTTCCCCTTAAGTTTTAGGAGCAGCTTTTACTGTGATTGGCTGTGATTAGTTTCACACCAGTGTTCTGGTTTTGTGATTTAGGACACATATTTTTTCTAAGCATGTGCTTTTTCACTCCCTGTCGCTTATGAGAATAGGGTGTGAACCATTGTCGCCCAAACAAAAGGGTTAGGTAAGCTCCTTACGGCCATTGTTCTTCATAACGGCACACAGTTTGTTAGTCTCCGTGGCTAAGGTATGTTTCACAATAATGTCACCTGTGAAAATGTTTCAGGTGTCAGTTATCACAACATGGAGATGGGACAAAATAAAACAGGCTATGTTAAACACAACAAAATAAGTATCTATGGTGAAAAGTCAAACATTTGCTTTGATCCACTGTAGCTCATTTTTACATTTACTCATCTGGCAGATGCTTCTATCCATGGCAACTTACAGGGAATTCAATGTATATTTTTTTCTTGCATTCCCTGGGATTGAACCCACAACCTTTGTGTTGCTAATGCAATACTCTACCAACTGAGCTACTGGAAGGCTGTTTCTGCTGTTTATCAGCTAGTGGAAAAAAAATAAACAGCTAACAGCTAAGCTGTTTGTTAGAACATGTAGGCTAATACTAACATTTACTCAACTGCTGACTAGCAAATGACCAATGTAGACTAGCTTAAATCAAGACAAGGAAAGCGTTTAGCCCAAGAAAGATTTTATAAGCAACAAAAGACTTGGACCAGGATGTTTTTTAGACACAGGTATGTCTAGGATGGTTGAGGTAAGTTATCAACCCTGACATACTCCTGCTTTATGAAAGACGAACTGCAACGGAACAGCCATTCATTACGTTCTCTCTCTCTTCTTTATGGGCCAGTTTCATTACAAATATCTCTACGGGCTGCTTGAAAAGCTTTCATGCAGTGAGCCATTTCCCCTCCAGACACAGATTTTCTCATCCATCAAGTGACGGTAGAATGACAGTCACTGGTTAACAATGGGAATAATATTTTTCTCCCACAATGGCTTTCATCCCTTTTGGCGAGATTCCGGATACTATAAATACTCCGGGTTCCCGTTGCTTTGGTTAACAGACACTGCTTAGAGCAAAGATGAGACCTAGCATGGCTCGAGGCTGAAGCTGTCAGCGCTTCACTTGGATTAGTAAGCCACAGTTGCTGTATTGTTCTCCAGGCTACAATGGGCACATGAAACACCCTCTGGCTTTTGTCTCAAAGCCTGTTGTGAACTTCAGAGATGGTAACAAAGGTGTGACACACCTGTGAGTGTAGATTAAACTATTTTTCCTCTCACAGAGGTGTAGCCTTTGGCTGTGTCCACCACATCAAACAAATCATCTTCCTGGCAACTTTCTAGTCACTGGTTATTTTGTAGTTAGCTGGTTACCTGAGTAACCCACAAAAATGAAATATTCAATACACTCATATATTATAATTACACCCTTTAAATCATGTATACTTTAATTTGTGAAGATGGTCCTTGAATTATTAGCTTGCAGGTCAGAGAGCAAGAACATTACATTTTATTTCACAACATGGATCACCTCAGTGCCTAATTAAATCACACAGCAAATTCCAGCCAAACCATATTAAAAACAAAAGCAAATTTCCTAGTATTTTTTGGGAGTCATCAGCCTTATTTTGACAAGTCAGAAACGAGCTACGAGTTTAAAAAGAACAAAGTCTGTCATTAGTTTTAATGGAGATGTCTAAACAACTACGACACTGTTTCAGCTGCGAGGTTTTCTCCATTGTGAACCTTTAGTGACCGCTTCAAAAAGATTTCACGCATGTCGGGTAAAATGTGTTTCCATGAAGATTGTGTTTGACCAGTGAATTATAATTACCAATTTCTTTTCCTTGAATGGTCAAAAAAATGGCATAGTTTTGAGGTTTCACCATTATAAGATGACAGAAGGATAAAGCTATGGCTGTAAACTTCTAAACCCAATGAATAAATGAGACAAAACAAAAATTGCAATATTTAGAAACTGTCAGGAAAACCATGAGGAAACCTTTGGCAATAAACCTTGTTTGATTTTACTGATATTGCTAGGCCACACCTGTAGATATCAGAAAATAATAATTGGTTTCATAGTTAGCGATAATTTCAAATGCTCAATGAAACAGCAACTAAACAAACTAAGTGGTATTTAAAGATCTGTAACTTTTGTTTCTTTACTGCCATCTCTGTTTCAACCACAAAATTGCATGATATTTTACTTATATTGAAGTCAAATGAAGACAAGCCAGTTTGAGAGGCCAGTTTCTTACTGTTGTACTTGTTCATTAACTGGATTGTGTTTTAACCAAAAAATTGTGCAGCTTTAATTTTTGTCTAACCACATAGAAATCATCTGGTGAATGCAAGAAAATCCTTATTGTAAAAATCTGAACTGAAGAGTCACTCAAGCAAAATCTGGGAATAATAGATTTTCTAAGATTATTTTCTGGGAATAATCAAAAAAACATGTGTTGGGCTTGTTTGACTTGCGACTGTTTAGTCACTTCATAGCAACCATCATACAACGTTGAACAAGCACTCGCTGCTCACATTTCTCCACAAACGTGTAATATCTATTCTCAATGTTTCCCCTATACGCAATGGCTTTACCCACCATTGGAATCAATCACTTTAGGTTAACAGTGAGACTGGATACACGTTCCATATCACTGAGGTCAGTCTTACCTCAGTGTAGACAGTCATTCTCCATTATGCATATTCTGAGTCATCTACCTGTGTCTCCTTTACTTCAGCTCATTAACATTTGTGTGACATGCACTGAAGTTTGGAGGCCATCATCTTTTATTCACACATGCCCATAAATAACTTACAGGCTACACTGAATATATACAGATTATATACCTGATAAACTGCAGCCTGCATGTTGTGTGTACCTCTGTGTGTGTTTGTACACGCCAAGGGTCTTAAGGTGACGGTGTGACCCCTTGTCTTTCTGGGGGTCTCCGTGGCATGAAAGTGTCACAATGGAAGCGCTTATGACCGTTGACAGTGCAGCCAGTTAGCATCCACTGAAGGATCTGCTGCGTGCTTCTGAGAGCAGGAGCCTCTTGGGCTGATAGTGTATCGGATGCCCTGTTAATTATACTGACTTCAAAAGAGCAGGGCTGATGTCTGAGAATGTCACTGCGGGTGAGTGAGTGTTCTCATGACAGCGTGCATGAGAGCGTGTCTGTGTGTGGGCAGGTAAGTAATGTCTGTCAATACAGATGAGGCATTGATGTGTCTGATTTACAAGTGTATGGAAAGTCAGATGGAGACTTTCAGAATGCATTACTTTTTTTGATAAATGTGTCTTTCATTTTAAGGCTTATTAAAGGCATACCTTTAATTAAAAGGCTTTGTTCTGTAATATAATGTTTTATAAATACTACAAATACTGCACAATTTACACAACTACACAAGTTTGACTATACAATTTTGTTCTTTTTCTTTTTTTTAATAATTTGCTTCTAAAACCATCACTGGTAAAATTACCATTGGTCTGATATTATAAAAACTATAAAGCATATAAAAGAATGCTTTAGCTTTAGAAGTGCATTAATAATTTAATAAATTTGTCACTTGTGTGATTGTAACATAAATCTGTCATTCACATCGTTGGTAAATTATAATTAAAATGTAAATAAAAACAGAAAAGTTTGTGAAGTTTATGATTGGTAATAAATTCAATATCCTGATGTAATACAGTATCATTGACTTCCATTATAGAAAGTGAAACTGAATTCAAAACAACATTTTGTCAGAAGTCAGAAAGTAAGTCAATATTTTTCTAAAATTTCACTTCTGGTACATTAACAAACCAATAGTGCCATACAACTGGATTAGCCTGATTAGCGTATCATAATTCTACAGTCTCTTGCCCATATTGTCTTTGTGGTAGAAGCAGTAATCTGACCAGAGGAATTTACTGACAACTAACCACAACATTAGATTGTTCCTGCAGGGCTCAACTTTATCTCTGCCTGAGACATGAGGCTATTGAAATATACTGTCATATGTAGATTATGTGGGCTATTGTTCACAGTGGACCCCATCTGTGAGTCAGCCATGAATCATTGGTGACAACCAAAGTGATCCATCTTCATCAGCAGAGCACCTGGATCAGAACAAATAAGTCAAATACACATCTTGAGTGTGAGTCAATAGGTGTGAACACAAGTGTGTTTTAATCTGTGTACATTCAAGCAATGGATGTGAATGTGAGTTGGTGATCTTACAGTATGTTGTCACAGTAGCTGTGGTGTTGTTTGCATGGTGTAATGTGTGTTACCACGGTGTCACGGGCAGGATGGACAGAGGCCCCTGACCTTCTCTCTGGTTTGGGACCTCAGGGGCTCTCAGGGGCCCTTAAGGGCCATCAGATCAAAGCTCATTCTGGGGATGAGTGAGTAGAGATGAGGGCTGACTGTTTGCTCAGCAACTGGTGCAGAAAGAGGCAAACAAGAAGGTCCGAGGTTCCCTCAGAACCTTCTCCCACAGCTAATCCAAAGAGGACCTGCTAGGCCATGCATGACAAAGAGAGAGGGATTGTTTTAAGACACAAGAACACATTTCCTACAACAGCCTCTTCATTGACAGGGTTTTCTAAAAACAAGGGATTATATACATGCAGGTGATTGTTGTAGCTGTTCTTCTTTGAATGATGCTTTAACATATACTACAACTTGAAATTATTGAATAATAAACATTAGTTTTAATACTATAGCCTCAGTTCTGTAGCTCAGTGGGTAGCATATAATGTTGATGAGTTTATGAGTTTTTTTTAACTTAGAACACAAGCTGACAATGTGCCAAAATAACAATGTAAATGTATAGTCATGCAAAATAACATTCTTCTTGTTTAAACAGATAAGGCAATGATGAGATTAAAAAAGATTAAGATTAAAACCCACAAGAAAACACAGTTTGCAATATCACAAAGACATTCTAAGATGTTATTCGACTGTTGTATAGACGTTGTATAGATTTGTGTAATGTAAGATGGGACCAGTTCCTGTGTGACAAATCAACAACAACAAAACAACTGAGGTGTAAAGCTGCAGGCAAAATATTCACCAGAATGGACAAGACATTTTATCTGTTTGTCCAACCCATTAAATATCCATTTCAATTTAACATAGTTCACTTAGTTTTTGGCCTTGGTTCATCTTTTATTCTTTCTCAAACACTTAAAACACCGACTTACACCGCAAAACTATTTCCAAATGTGTTTGTAAAGCTAAAGATTTACGTTAACAATCTACAGAGGCTTAAAAACAAATCTCCAACCTATTTTGTACCTCACAACTCAGTGAGCAGCACACTGCTGTAGATATCATTGCCCCATTCAATTGCCTTTATTTCTCTGATGGCACACAAAAAGATACTTATTCCACCCCGATTCATGACAGCTTACTTTCCTCTCTTCACTTTACAAGGTGACAAACCCTCACCAGTGTCTCACTGTGGCTGGTATCTTTGTGAGTTGTGTCTCCCTATAGGTCTGTATGAAGGGCTCATATACTCTCCTCAGAGGTCTCTGCAGTCTTTATGTCTTTTCCACATGTCCTATGTGGGCTTAATTACTGCACTCAGCTGTGCTTTACGCCCACGGCTGTCTGCGTCTGTGTGGGAAAAAGCCTGTGTGTTGCCTGTGCCGAAACCTTCCAGGCTAGCAGCCACAAACATAACTCTACATTTCACCTTGTAATGCTGTTTATGAAATTAATATGATTGATTGTGAATCTTACATGCCTAGTTGCTCTGTTTCACCCAAATATGTATTAAGCTAACGCTATTTGTCACGCGCAGCCTGGAAAGCGTTGTTAGAATAATAAAAAAAATACACGGCTCGGACAGAGCAGAGACTGACCACATACCTCTTGTCCAAGAATCAATCAGAGGAGTGAAACCTAAAACAAGCGCACCAATATATCAGTAATGTCAGGGCAGATGGTTGGAAAGTAGAAAATTAGAAAGAAAAAGAATTAGAAATGCTCTTAAAATATGCAAAATTTGGTGCAGAAGTTTGGCTCAAGATTGTGGGAGAGAGGTGAAATAAGATTAGTACATGACACACACACACACACACACTCTCTCTCTCTTCTAGGCACATTCAGCACTGGGTGGCACTCAAGAGCCAAGCAGAACAGGTATTGGGTTGCGCATGGACTCACATGTTTTTGCAATTTCCTCTGTCTTCCGTGAAATTATGCAAATATTTTAGTCCTGTTTCCTTGAGTCTGGAACTGCAATTAAGACTGTCTGTTTCATTTTATGACGGCCGCAGAAGTCACTCGCAGACAGCTTTCGCTCGACTAGGGGATTTATGCCAGTAATGTCACAGGGGTGAAAGCTATTTCAGACTGGAGGTTCTGTGGGTGAAGAACTGAGAGTATCGGCGCTGTGATAAACTTCACAGTTCATGTCGAGTTACAAAACAACTGACCCGTAGGCAGATCTTGGACAACTTTAGTGTCTGAACAAAGCAAAACCCCAATGTGATTTTCAGCTGCTTCAATTCTGATGTAATGACAACTGGAAAGATTTGAGCGCTGAGGTTTGAGAACTTTAAGTTACGCTGCTGGAGCTCAAATCCAGACAATATAATAATGTAGCAATACAAGAAAAATAGATGCAGTTAAGTCTTTCTTTGGGAAACTGTTTGGTTCCCTGGTACAACAATTAGAGGGTCTAATCTGCTCCAGAGGTCTTTAAAGTCTGTGCAATATGGGATAAGTTCAGCTCATGTACTGGATAGCTGTTTCTCCTTTCCATTTTTCTGCATGTTCTTCCTGTAGAGATATTTTGACTTGAAAATCCCCCATCACACAGAAACATCAGACCTCAGATATATGCTGTTGTCAGTATGGGGGTGTGAATTTCTGAGCGATATCGATGGAGGTCAGAGCATTAATGTATGTTTCTCAGTTCAAAGGTAAGTATATGTAACGCCCATTAAACGTTCATCTTGATCAGACAGAGAGCTTGCAGAGAGCAAAGCATGTAATTGGATTAGCAAGCATAACAACTCCATTAATTATCATACAATATTGATCTAAGGATTGGTGAAAGAGGGGTCAACAGTGAAACATTATTATGAAACATAGCCTGTCACTGCAAAAGTTGTGGTCAATGGACACAGGATAGCTTAAACTAAAACGCTTTGTAACAAACATCCTGACAACTTCTTTCATTTTAAGAAATTTAATTACAAAGCATGTTTTCTGTAACATATACATTTACATACAAGATAACTTCATTCAAAGCCACTTAAAGAACATTCAATGTAAACTTTTCCTTATTTAACAATATGTATGTTTCTGAATTAAACCAATAATCTTTGCTCTAATAAAGCAATGCTTTACCAACTGATACTACAACAGCAAGGTATCAACAATAGACAACAAATGGAGTTCAAGACATATTGGCCATAAGAAACAAAGCATTTAGACCAAAAAACAAGGGTGGGGGAATACCCCTAATCTGAAAGTTCAAAGGGAAGCCACCTATTTCTCTCTCTCCATCTCTTTCTTTTTCTCCAGGTGGTCTATAGCCACCTGTGTTTTCTTTGTGTGCTTGTCATCTCTTTGAAAGGCTTTGTTGGGTTGCCAGAGTGAGGACAAATCCAGTGTGGTTATGATGATGGACCCTCCGTCCCTCGGTCCTGCCCATCACAGGGAACCAGTGTTATAACCTTGAGATCCATTCAGCCGCCCCCCATCGTTCCCATCAAGAGCCTGGGAAACTACCTATGTCCTGTTTGTTCTTTTCAGTGGGGGTCCTTGAATTATAGGGTAGTTGCTCTCACATACTCAGATACTATTGGTTGCTAGTTAGCAGCAATAACCCACTAAATAATGAATAAGAAATATTCTAAATATGTTAAGCCTCTTCTAATGCTGTTTGGCGTTATGTAGAATGATGTGAATGCAGCCAGCGGCATCTCTAGATCCTCATTCTAGAAAATTCTACAAACTAAAATTACTCTAGAAAGTAAGAGTGAAAGCTGAAAGTGAGCAGGTGTAATTTGGGCCCCTGATTTAAATGATGTCTCTGAGGCATGTGTCTGAAGGCATGTGCGTGACTCCACAAATACATTCAGATGCCAGAAAATGTGTGCGAGAGCATTTGTGCTGGAGAGGTGTCCAAGATTGTAACCTGACTAACACTATTGTCTCGGCCCTTGAGAGAGTCATCACTCATACACTCACACACTACATTAATAACATCAGCCAGTTCAGGAGCTGGAGGGATTGGAGAGATGGGTTATGTTCTTGCAGGTTGCTTTGTTAAATGTCATTTTTATGCCTTGACCAAGATATTTAACAGAACAGGGCAGGGCAGCAAATATACAGAAGGTATAGAAACAGTGCAGTTTTGTTACCTGCGTGCATATATTGAAGTTTCAAGTATTGCACGTTATTTTTCATTAAGCAAGCAGACTTTTGATTTTCACCTACAGAAGCAAACAAAAATCTTGAACAACAACAAAAAAAAACAACCTAAATAATAACATTTATTTAAACAATCCAGCAAAACACACAGTAACACCCTGGCAACCTCCTACCACGTGCGCGTCCGTCAAGCGTCACCGTTTAACACGCCGCCGGAGCGCGGAGGCGCGCTTTCCCGTTACTCGTCTAAAACAGCAGTTTAAAGAGGGGTACATAAAAGTACATAATTCATAGCAGTATATAAAGTCATTACGAGCTCCTCGCTATGCTCAACATCACAAGCCCCAGCTACCCCCACAGCCCTTTTTATTTACCCTGCATCCGGAGTCGGAGCGCGTTGATAAATGACGAGAGGGCGTCCGGGGACTCTCCGTTGAGGACCGGGGTCCGCGATTTATGACGGCGCTCTCGCAGACCTCACGATGATTAATATGTCTCCGTTCACCGCAGCTGATCGGGCTGCTCTCAACGAGCGCCAGTCGGGCTGTTTGGACAGGCAGATAACATCAAAGCGGCCTGCTGCTAGTGTTAAGAAAATACTGGATTGTGGGTCAGCGCAAATGAATCCACTAGGAGCACGAAACTGTTTCTCATGACAGTTTCATCTATATATTATCACTTGTGCGCAGATCGCACCGGAGAAGGTCGGTAATGGCATTTGCAAATGTCTTTGTTCTCTGCTCACCGCCTCCGGGTTGAAACCATGATGATTTCACTTAAGGTTTATGAATGTGGTGTGAACTCCAGGTGCAGACATATCTGCCGTATTTATAAAGCTATTTATTATCTTATAATGAAATAATACACTGACTGAACACATTGACAGTCCTTGCAGGCTTTGTGCCACTGAAACAGATGTTGCTCTTTTGGTTTTACCCAACAGGCTTACTGTTTTATTGCCAAAATCAAAATTTAGATTTTACTCACCACTAAGATGTTACTAACCAAGTATAAATAACAGTATTTTATAGGTTATGGAGTTACTGTAACTTTTAAAAACTGTGATAATGAAAACAACATTTTAATATAGACTGAGGCCATGTTGTCTGTATTACTGATGGGGATCTTCTCAGGGAACTTATAGTTTGAGCCACTTGTAGTCTTACAGGCCCATGTTGGAGTCAGACCTAAGCTTATATAGAGGCTGGACACACTAAAAACGAGGAGGCTAAAGGCTACAGATTCTTTCTATAGTCTATCACCTGAGATTGGGGAGTGAGGTTTACATTTGTTTCTGTGATTTATTCTGTGATTTTGTTGCATTCATTGAACTTGATTTGCTACCTGCTATTACAGTTTTGTGGCTGCTTATTTCCTTATAGAGAAGGTTTAAGGGCTAAAATTTAAAGTAACATCAAACAGCAATAACAAAGAAAAAATTGATCTGTGCATGATGAGTCTGGAAAACATAGAATGTGTATTTGAAATGTTTATTTTGCAAATATTTGTCACGTTTATGTCAAATATTTATGCTGGATGTTTTGTCAACAAGTAGACCTGCTTTGAGACGGACGTAACGCTCCAGTTGTGATTTAGTGAGCTGTATTAAATATCTTTAATATTTGACCTCACAGACTAGACTAGTAGCTAGAAATCATGACAGTTTCATGACAGACAATCATGGGAGTCTACTGCATCCCCTCTGGTATGTCACAACTCAACACACACTTCCTAAACCTAGTGATGGGCGACTTCTCGTTTTCCGTTTCTTAGCACTACTTATAGCCTGTACTTAAGTATGCCAATTTAGCTGAATTCATGAAATCAATGGCTCACTGTTATCTGCTCATTGATGTAGAACTATGGCGGTGACTGCCCTTTCCCATGCTTCCATCCTGGGACCTCTGCAGCCCGCAAACAGAGGGAACGCCTGTTTCCAGCTAGCCAGTCCCCCAGCACCTGAAATCTTAGCAATGGTTCGGGCTATTGAGAGGTAGCCTCATGATAAGGCCGCCTCAGAGATGGACGGCGGAAACTCGATAATGAAAGGAGACGCCTAATAGATTAATCTGGTGCAATTTGCCAAAACACGCCCTGCCTTTTTCAGGAAAATTATCCACACTTGCAATAGGAAGGCCGTTGTCTTGGGAGGGTTTCTGAGGGTATCTGTGTATTCATTATCTGTATTACAACTGCCTAATGGGCCACTGGCCGCAGAGGAAGGCGTGTGAGTCTACGGATGGGGGAGGGACATTTATTTAAAATTAAAAGTACCTGTGCTGTTTTTGGCATAGATCTGTGTTATTATATCTGGTGGGAAACCCCAGGTTTCCTGTCAAAATACCATTGGCTTAAGTGAAAAATTCCTTTCGTGTTTTAGAATTATATTCTTGATTCTGACTTTTGGATCGGCTGGTACGTCTGTGCATACCTCGCTCTGACAGAGATGGTTAAATGCTAAGATGAGAGAAAATAGATTCAGACATTAAAATTTAGTGTATGCTTTTTGTAAGTTATGGGTGAAATGAATTACTGAGAGAAAAGGCTAGCAAAGTTCAAGTTAGCATTACAATTGCACGAAAACCAAAATTGTTGTATTGCATTGTTGTATTGGAAGTTATATTGTTAGCCTAAACACATATAAGCACTTTTACTGGATTTGTTATGGAAATTGATCACTTTTGTGTATATTTATTTAGGGCAAAAATAAGAACTGGCATTATTTATTTACATTCATGTTGTTCTTAAAGATCTATTTACCCATTCAGAGAAAGATCATTTTGATTTACAGCAAAGTAGTCACGTATATAAGGTCACATGGTACACAGTAACCATGCATGTACAGTAAACTCCATTGTTAAAGCACTGAGGCTTTACTATTTGACAAGAAACACAAATAGTTGCTCCATAGAGGGCCTCATATCATTTTTGTCCTGTTCTCTATTGGCCATATTTCACTTACCCCCTGCTAAGAGAGGGTAACCTTTCTCATGCCTTCTTTGATGTCTACAGGATGGTGAAATATTATGTGTAACAATTGCAGGGCAAACCTCTAAATGTTCAGTTTCATACTGGGGAAAAATGACAAACTCAAAGCAAGATATCAAGGGCGACGTTTACAGCATCTGTATAGTATTTTCAGAGGGGGAGGCCCTTATTGATGCATAAATTGCAGTTTAAAAACATTTCTGTCTTCATTATCACTTCTCTTCAGTAGTGTGTACTTAAGAAGGTTGATGTTGGGCTCATTTTAATGTTCCACAAACTTAGCAGAATTAGGGCTTTTTCTACACTGTATAAACTACTAAAAAAACTTAAAAATGTTAAAAATGTTGTTATGGTGGTTTTGTTTTCCATCGGTTGGGGAAAAATATAGGGGATACATTTATAATGTATAATTCTAACTATAAAAAAGCAATACATAGGAATACCTGCCAGTTTAAAAACAACAGACATCTTAAAATGATAATATTTTTAACCACCTAACTGCTGAGCCTTTATCACTGTGTGCTCTGTGTGACGGCTTAATGTTAACCTGTAATTTATTCTTCATATCTGAGTAAGAAAAGGATTGGACTCATCGCTTTCAAGGGAAGCTAGAATCCAGAGGGGCAGATCTTATTGAAGACGTCTCGTTAAACTGTCTTCACCTTCCATAGGGTCTCTGCTCTGGGGCAGAGACTTTTGTTGCCTTGCTTGTTGGATTGACTGTGGTTCTGCTGTTGTGTTGATGTGTTGAAGGGGAGCTTTGAGGGCATGTACTGAGATGTATTGATCTAGCAAATCAATCAGAGAGAGATAGGCTGAGAGAGAGAGAGAGAGAGAGAGAGAGAGAGGCTGAGAACTTATCAGAAACCTATCAAGAAAGCATTATATTTTCCAAGTGGAACATCAGCCATTTATGTCATTCATAAGTTTTATGAATTCCTTACCTTTAATGTTTTAATTTTTGAGTGTTTGGCTAATTTGATCATGTTTTCCCATCCAGTAATGCTGCACTGTTTTAAACTCAAAAGCACTGCCCCCAAAGCACTGCAAAACACGCAACTAAAGTCCACAGTGAACAGAACAGCATGTGTTTGCCCAGTGAAGAACACAGTGTTAATAAGCGCAGACTATGAGGCACAAGTGTTGCAAGACCCTTGAGTGGATAACCATATGCTGTCACAGAAGACCTGCATAGTCTTGTATTGAGAGCTGATCTTAGTTGGGAGTTGTGTGGGAGTTGAGGAGTGAGTGGAAGAGGAGAAATGAGGGGGCTGGGAGGGTTTGTCAAGGTTTTTTTGGAAGGTTACAAATGAAAGATTTCTGAACCCTGTCTTCCTCTCAGATTCACTGTCTGGAGTTAAAGTGTGTGTGAGAAGAGGCCACTGTAGCCGGGCCAGACGGCTCTTTATTGGAGTGCCGGCTAAATTAATGACATATGCTGAGGGTGACTGTCTCACAGAGCTGTCAGAGTCTATGTTGTTCCCTTCTCAGCTGACACCAGTCCACCCCGCCATACTCCAGTCACCACAACCAGTGACAGAGCAAACAAACTCACCCCCGCAAGTGTCAGACATGTCAGGGGATGAAAAAGCTGTGGGCTGCTCAATGATCACAAGAGATTAGGATTCCAGTAGCCAGCGAGGACGTATAGTGGATTTTAATTGTTTCTTGTGTGCTGTGGAACATTGAAATTGTTTGTACTAATTATATAACCCTTGTAGTCTCTGTATGTGGCTGTAATGGAGCAAATCCCACATGGCACTAGAGCACAAGACTGTCATTTTCATTTATGTATTATGCAAGAGGAAGACGATGATGATGAAGCTGTCGTAATCTAAGCATTATTCTTTATCGGCCAATGAATAATGAGAAATGCTGAGATGCCCCTTTAGGTCAGAAACACACTGTAATCTGTTTTAGTTGGATAGAGCACTTACTGTAATTATGATAATTTGATCATTTGTATTTTTGGTTTGCCAATTTATGTCTCAATGGATTGATTAAAATTTTAGGACATATCCAGCAACTTGTTTATGGAAAGACAGAGAGAATGCAAATTTAATTTTAATTTTTCATTTTTTTTTTCATTAGATCTCACTGAAAAAACTTGATTTTTGTATTTTGTGACTGAGTTTTTAAGTGCATTAAAGTTGATGTTCGTGTGCTCTGCATATTTAGAACCAACAGTCTTGTCAGTTAGTTCCACAAGGGCCTCCTTGATAGATAGGCCTTCAGTTTGATTACATTCAGCAGTGGGTATTTCTTGTGTTTAAAGGCACATGTGGATTAAGCAAGTAATGGCTGTGAGTCTATCGTTTCTTTCCATCTTTGTTTTTAGTCAAAAATCATTCTTCTCTTAATGTTTTGTCAAATGCTGAGGGAGCTTTCAAATGCCTTAGCAATTCTAGTGTGCAGCCAGTGCAAATGTTAAAAAACAAGTGTGGCTAAATGTAGTTAATTTCCCATGATAGCTTATTGAATGGCCTCCTGACCCATGGAAAAAATGGGGAAAAATGCATGTGACAGGCCAGGAATCTGTTTGAAATCATCTTCATTCAACCAGAAGCGTCAAAATCAAGTTTGTTCCACAGCGTGTGCCGGTGTTGGGTTTTATGAGCGCACTGATTTCATCTCTGTCAGGCTGAGTACAGTGTCTATCCCATGAGACAGTAGTCTAGGAACAGCCCACCATGAAATTAGCTGGAACCAGAACCGGTCTAATGACTAAACATGATGGTACCTGCCTAAAAAGTCTTGCACAAGCAAAAGGGATGTTTTGCACTGAGAGGGGTGAATATGACGTGTATGGTAACACTTTGGCCGCAATTCACCTGTAGTTTTTGTGATTCTAGGTGTATCATATTTACATTGCTTTTCCTAAGTTGTACAGGCATGATGCAAATGGCTTGGCAGAGTGAAATGAGAGCTGAAGGGTGTGTGGTAGGGCCAATCTGGTCCAGAAACATCCATAAATTTATTGGGAAGCTAAATTGATTTGCATGCACTGTACCCTTATTTTAAAATACTCACTGATATTACATAATTTGAATTTCACTGTTGAAATTGTCAATATTACTGGGTTTGTATTGTCAACTTTTGGCAATTGTGGATATTAAGTTATAAATATAGAATTATAATAGTGAGCTGAGTTGCTACAGTATATTGCTTGGAAGTCCTAAACAGCCTACAGTCTATCTATAGTCAATAGTGTTAGTAATAATAGTAATTCGTTTTGCCTAGGCCATTAGCTGTGGTAAAAGCACTTTCTTATTGTTTATTGCTTTAATATATAGACAATTCCATTAATAATAATTTTGGGTATTTGTTTAAATATTATTTGAGAAAAACAGTCATTTCAATATGGTTTGAATAGATGGCCACAGTTTCTGTCTGGTGTCACCTGTGTTTAAAAATGAGACTCTGTTTGCTGGGGGTTAAGCTCATGAATATTAGCTGATTGTTTCGTCACTTTATTGTGATGAACAGGAACAAAAGGCAAGGGTCAAAAATAGGTCACAACTGACCTGACAGGACTTTGTGTAGTGGAGTGATTCTGCTGTTCGGTTCTGTTGAGACACTTTGCATGTTGCATTTATGTTGTTCTATAAGAAGATTTGTACTTACTTTAGATCTGTCTCTTGGGTAGAACGTCTCCTGATGTGCTAAATTAGTTTATACTTGTTTAATATTTTAATTTTTAAATGTTATTTATTACATTGATGTTTGGCTAAAGGTTCATTATTCTCCAGCGTGGCTTTTGATGAGATCTTACCTCAGGTCTGAACTGAAGCAGGTTTCTCCTTTACCTGTAAAAGTGTTTTGTTTGGCTCCCAAGCCTTACACCACATCTCAGAGCCCAAGCTAACAGAGTATTTGAATAGGCAAAGCAGCTTATTAGTATTTCTCAGTGACCTCAACCGTCCAAATGTTCGGTGGCACCTTTTTCAGCCTTGCTAAAAAAGGAAACATGTAACTTATTTTGTAGTTACATGTTTTAAAGAAACATGTTTTCTTTATTTAGATATTTCTATATAGAATAAAGAAACATGTTTTCTTTATTTATTGTTTTTCTTGTCTATTGGAATAGTCAAGTTTCTCAGTTTCAAAAAAGATAGTTACATCTTTAATACTAAATGTCACCTTTATATTTAAAATGAAACATTTACATGTTCTCTCTTCCTCTGCTAGTGACTCATCTCATCTCGTTCTAACATATCTTTATTTCTTTGTTTTATTTAGCTAAGCATCCTTTTTTGATAAATGTGCATCAACAAAATAATGAAAAGCAAGGGCGAAATAACAGGTAAGCTCTAAAACGACAAACTAATTACTGAAGAAGTTTATTTTTTCTCTTTTTGTGTATGGAAAGAAAACATATACCTCTTTCCAGGTGTGTGTTATTGTATATGTTTCGGAATATGATAGGCTTACTAATTCAAAACACCTGCTTTAAAAATGATATACAGCACAAAAAATTATAACTGCGTTCTTTGGTTGGTTATGGTAATTGCTCTATTTAGCCACAATAATTCTGGACTCTGTGGTGCAGATGCAAACAAAGTCACAAAAAACAGATGTCGTTTCAGATCCCAAATCATAAATGCATGTTGCACAGTAAGGTGTGTCTAGTACGGACCCTGTCCACAGAAAAAATAAAATAAACAGCTGTAATGTTTTATAGTTTTACAATTTCATATAAATCATGATTATAGACAGAATGAGACTGAAGCGTTTAGTCCACCGGTTTCCTGTTTAACTATTGGTCAGAGCATTAGGTGATGCTAAGGGGCCTCCTTCTGCTAGTCGTACTTCCTGTTGGTCTTTTTCCACAGAAGTGACCTGATACATCTGCAGGAAACCGCCAGTAAGGTCCCTATCAGACAAACAAGGACGAGGAAAGAGACATGAGTGGAAATTCTTTTTGGACATGAGTGGTTTTCCTCATTCACTCTTTCCCGCTTGACTCTTTCTGCTTTTACACGTCTGTATATCCACACACAGCAGTAGCACAGGAGTATTGTGGACTCTGAGGCCCATAAGCGATTTAAACTCAGTTGATCAGTCATCTAATGCTAAGAGGACGGTCTGCAATTGGATCCCTGAACATCCCAGGGAACATGAAAACATGCCCAGTGATCGCATCAATAACAAAGTTATTGATCACTGAGTTCAGACTAATCAAATCGAGCCCTGGTTTGTTTGAAGTTAAATAAGGGCCTGAGCACAGTTTATCTGTTCCGACTGTGGACTTCAACGCAGGCTGCCCACTCAAATGTACATTGAGGGAAAGTGTTATTTGTATTGTTAAATTTACATTAAGCCCATTTTAATTGCATCAGCCACTAAACAGATCTCACAATAATGGCCCTAACCGAGAAAATTGCGATCATCTGTGGAAGAGCCTGCAGAATAATGGACAAACCCAATTAATCTAACCTTGTTGTGTTCCATTATGGCTGCACTTTATCATTTCAACAGATGGATCATGAAGAAATTAAGAATGTGTTACTGCCAAGCAGGGCTCCCTCACAGACACGTTCCTCTCTGGTGCAATGTTTGTGTGCGAGCCTGTCTCTATACACTCCCATAAAGAAGCTATCTGCTTACAGATGAAACATGCTATATTAACCGATTCTAGACAAGAGATGAATTGAAGAAAACTTTTAGTCAGATAAGGAATGTGGGATTGATTAACAGTTTTAAATCTAAGATAAAAATAAATGGAATGTATTTCTTTTTCTTACTGGCCGTCCAAGCAGCGTAATTTCAGCGTATAATGAGTCGTAATGTTCACAATTAAAAATAAACAACTTTGTCTGTGTGTTGACAGAAATAGAAAACATGATAGATCTGTGTGGATAGGGTTCAACATTTTCTAGAGGTTAAAATTTGAGAAGAAACGTATTAAAACATAAAATATAGGCCAACAATGAAAAAGTCAGGAGTGGTGGCAAAGTATTTTGACGGTACTTCCTCTAGGGGGCATATTGCATTCAATATTAAATACAAGCAAACGTGTACCAAGAGGGGTGGGTTGGGGGTAATCCTGTCATAATGTGCTGCTATTTTAGCAAGGCAAGTACCACAATTTTCTAGCAATTACAAAGCTATATTTACATGTATTTGCAAACTTTTTAACATTTTTGAATTAAAATGTATTAAAGTACAGTTCCAAACAAATAATGTTATTTTTACACTAAATGTAACATGGTGAAAAGGATTTAAATGCACTTTTCAATTCTATAACCCATTTTATAATTACTACGGAATCAGCAGATTTGAATTGGATCAATTTGTAGAATTGAAGAATTGTAGAAACATTGTAGAATTGACTAGTTAGTACTTCTTTGTGATGTATCTTTTTCAGTACATATTGTAGTTGTTCATTTAATTTAATTGTATGTCTCATTTGTGACCATTAAATTGCATTACATATTGTTACTTTATTTTGTCCGTTGGCATTGGCTACTGAATTAGTTCAGTTACAACATGGACTTACAAAACAATGATTTACTTACCAGATCTCTCTGTAATTCTGCTATGCCAAAACCAGTAATTGTACAAGAATATTTGTCTTCTCTTAGACTAACATGGTATAGGAAGGTTATATTTATTGAAGCGTGATATCAGTTTAACCGAACATGTTTTGGCCCAGTGTAACAGTGGTCATTGGGTTTGGTCTCATTCTACCGAGTGTGGTTGACACACTAACCCTCCCTCTGGTTAGGCACGTAGCGTCATCAGGGTCTGTGGTCTCATTAGCCCAGTGGTGTCATTACATTGAGTTCAAGGTTGTGCTGCAGCAGAAGTCGATATGTATAGTCTGTCATATCCAAAATGAAAGGCCTGGTTTTCTACCCAATACATTTCTGTTATTTTACTGCTTTGGTTACTCTGGTAACGCAGATGACAGGCATAAGAAAATTTGTGGACTTCATGCATTGGTAAAATTGTATAACAATATGTTTCATAGTCAGTGACATAAAAGTGAGTAAATGTTGTTAATGTCAAAGACAATGTTTATGCCAACACCAATTTTTAGGCTCATTTAACATTTTTGTATTGTTTTGTAAGACCACAGTAATACAGAAATTGCTCACAATGTGAATGAAAGGTTTGCATCCATAGCAACAAACATGTTTAATTTCTCATCTCAATTTGTTCATTTATGTGTATTTTTACCTTTAGTTTAAATCTAAATTACAGAAGGACAAAAATAGCTTTCAGGCCTTTATCTTTCTATGGACCATTACATTATGTTATCATTAATGTTAATATATGGTGTTACGCTGAATGAATGTGTAGTTCTGTGTTGTATATTTAAGTTCTTGGAGTGGTAACTGTATCACTTCCAAGACCTACAAAGCATTTCATCAAATGAATTATCCTAAATCAAAATGTGTTTTGGTGTAACTTTGAAGTTTCGCCTTTTCCCGCTTTTACTGGCTTGTTGAGTTCTCTCTCAGAGCTGTGTCCTTGGGCAGCCTTTCATGTGCTGTGAAAATACTATGCACCATTTATCTTGAATTGTCTTCATGTGTTGTTTGAGGTCTGGGCCTCTGCTTTTAAAGACCTCCGCTCTAGACCACTCTACCTCAAGCCTGTGGCTTAGCGTCAGAGTCAATGTTTTGAAGACGCTGGTTAGCCCATATCATCAACTTCTGTCGTCAAGACCCGATACAGTTTAGAGTTTTGTTTAAATGTCACTGATCTGAGCACATTACAATAGCAACAATATGTTTGTACCATACTCACACGATGCCCATGTGAATTATCGCTTGTTTTTGCAAAATCTAGCCTGTGATTGTTTAATGGCAATTCAGTGAATGTTTTTGCTTTTTCGGAGGAGGTCAAAGCATTTGCACAGGGCATTGGAGACTTGGTATCTATTACACGTCACGGTTTTATTCTAACACCCATGTGATCGGCTATAATTGTCTTAAACTACTATTATGATGTTCAATAAGGAAAGATATGTGTGCCTAACGCCAGATGTACGTTTTAATATTTCAATCTCAATTCGCTGCATTGTCCGAGCCACCTTCTTAGCCTGGTGTTTCCTTTCAGTCCTAAAAGTCTCTGTTGTTTCAGTGAGACTAATTTGCTGTCAGACATGCGGTGCTTTCGCAAAAGCAGGCAGACTCCAGAAATTAATTTATCCAAATAACCAAGCCCTCCTGGGCCATTGAGTCGGGGACACTGAAATGGCCTAAGAAGGCAAAGCCCTCT
>JBAJNP010002249.1:0-50191 GCA_036877545.1 Yasuhikotakia modesta
AGCAAATGGTTTTGGAAGTTTTGCCTGGTGGTGAAAAAACCTCTCAACTTTGAATGAAAGAGGGACAAGAATATCTAAAAGACTTCATGGTGGGCTCTTTTGATCTGGACCTGCAAGCAATCACGTAGCAAAGCCCAAGCCACAAATCACAACATCTATGTGTTTGTTTCATGTCCACAATACTTGTATTTTTTCTTAAGAAAGTTCTTAAAAAAAGATTTAGTTCTGTGCTGTTCTTTTTGTGTTGTTCTTTTAACCCAAGAAGCCCCTGGCCAAAGCGAGAGCAGATGTCAACGGTCATGTGCAACATATTTATATTTAAGCCTGGTTGCCTGCTTTGTGACTCATTTGAGCTTTAAACTGCTAGAGAGACAAGGGCATCATTGAGATAAGGTTTTGACCAAATTGGTTAAAATTGAAGCAGATGTCTATAATTTGGCTTCAGAAAACAAAAAGGTTTGAAATCTGGTCAAAATGAGTCACAATGTTTTCTTTCTACTCACCGCTCTAGGCTAAGCCAGAGCCCAAAAGAAAAGGCAAGAAAATATTTTTCCCACCAGAATCAATTCCTAGTCAATGTTTGAAAAAGAAGATGAGAAGATATGTGGTTTCATCTTAATTTTTGCTAAATGCTAAACTGCAAAACCAATTCAAATACACACTACTACAGGGATGGGCAGAAGACCTGAGACATTTATGTTTGTTTCTGCGCATCTGTGGTCATAAAGTACTGTGTTATTTAGCACAACAAGACAACAGAGGTTGAGTTGGCCAGTATATTTACAAACATCTGACGTATTTAGAAACTTTCTATGGTTAGCCTGAAAACACTAGCGCAGACACTATGCCAGCACCATGACAGGACAAACAAGCCAGACAGTCAGTTATTTTAATGAAATCCAGTCCTTGTGAACTCATTCAACCTTTTCGATATACAGTAAAAAATGAAGCAGCAAGTTTCCATCCTGTATGTTGGTTAAAAAGTATAGTAGACATGCTTGTTTCAATTAGCCTATATTTATATGTATATCTGAAGATAACTTAATTAGTGTCACTTTTCACTGTTTATTTCTTTATTTGTTGTACTTTTTGGAAAAGTTGAACAATCCTTGGACTTGGACAAAATTAGCTTTTTTAAAAAAGTCACTTAACTTCGAAAATAAAGAAAACTGATTTTATATGAATTGCTTAAATAGTGACCTGCTTGACCTGTAATGTCATTTGGCTACAGTTCATCATGATTTAAAACTCTAACATCTCGGTCGTTCAACTGTCGCTGTGAATTTTGAATTTATCATATTTATTTTAAGCTATTTTATTGTAGAGGGAAAATCACAAAGTCAGAATAGAGGACAAGCCTGAAATAGTCACAAAAGTAAGTGGTTTATTCTGTTAAAACCATTATTTATTAACCATTAAAAATTAGACAGAGTTCCCACATATATTTGAGCAGTAGATGGCATATGCTTCTCAGAGGTTGCTGAGCATGATCAGACAGCTGGGGGCGGGGAGAGGGGCGTAAAAATGAATTTTGTCTGGTCGGGGACAAGAGAGCAAGAGATTGTGGGTAGACCGGGTGACCTCCACCCCTCCTGTTACCAGAGAGGGTTACTGGGCAGGGTTTGTCAATGTGTTGCTGTCTGGCTCTGACCTAGATTGTGTGTGAGTACAGTGCATGTTTACAGTGAATGTACAAAAGTGTGTGTGTGTAGGGAGGCAGTGGTATGCCTAGGTGTCAGAAGCTGGAGGAGGCAATGCCACATAGAGACACTAACAACCACTAGCCCGCAAATCCCTTAATAAAGTGCCCAGAGCCAGATTGAGGTCTGGGGTCATTTAGGGGACATGCAGTCTCACAATATACACACTGTACTGCACTCTCACTTTGGGTTTAACAACATCACTAACCACCTTCAAATGCATTCATGCATATGTACATAGAGATAGTGATATATACAGCAGTGTTTTAAAGCATGCCAATAATCATTTGTGAAAATAAATATGCAAATACAGAAAAAAGGAACACACACATGCACATATTACAAACACACTGGCAAAGTGAGGTTAAACTGAGGTTGACCAGGGGCAACTGTCTGTCATCATAGCCATCTGGTCTATCAAAGGCTCCTGCCAGTTAAACCTATGAAAGTCTTAAACCAGCATTGATTAGTATCAAGCAAACAAAACACAGAATGTCAAGGCTATGGCCCAGTAATTACTGAAGTACAGTTTGCGTGCATTTGTAGGGTTTGAATACATTAGAATGTTCTAGAACATTCGCTCCAAGTCTTTTTTTAGAAGGTGACCAGGGGTTGAAAAACAATGTAACATAAGAAAAAATACAACTTTGCTTCAATGTAGCATATTAAATAAAAACATTCAAATTAAAATTCTATCAAACACACAAACATGCTCACACTACATTCTTATAATGGTTACCTAATGCCTGGGTGGGCCAGAGGTCGTATTTACATTACTCCTGATACATCTAAAACTGCCATTCTGGTGCAGTAGATGTTGGAATATTTTAATATAGTTTATTTAAACATTTAAATATAGTTTAACTATTAAAATATTTAATTGTTAAAATTTAAGTGATTTCACTAACTTTATTATCTTCATTTCTGAGCTTGACTTTTTTCTACTTAAAATACATACTTAAGTACATGCAAAATGTTTCTTATGAATACTGTTCCAAATTATGTAACTGTATTTGCCATCCAGTGTCCCATGTATTGCAGGTTAGTGAAAAGATGCTCCGCGAACTTCACTACCCTCATTTAGACAATAGAGGCATGAATCAACCATTAATCCCAGTGCATCCATTTGGCATACTAAACAATCAGACAGCCTGAGAGCATTAGTCATTCAATGCATGCAAACCTGCCCTTTGAAGCACTGTACAGTAGCCTGATAATATAATTCAGAAGGTGAGATGGAGACAGGGAAAACTGATGCACACAGAACAGATGTTGAAGAAAGCAGAGGAACAGAAGATAGAAAGGCCATAAGCAGGTACAGCTGCAGCTAATAGTAGTCACACCTCTTCCTAATCCCATCATGTACACACACAGGGCGTGTTACTATAGTTATATAGTTACATAACAGCATTTTACAACAGACTTTACTTGAATAATCCAAATGTTCAAGATGCGTTTTGTGTACTGTGCAATATGCATCTTCTCTTCTTTTATGGTGCAAGTAAACAGAGGCCATTATATATACATATAATATTTCCTAATAATGCTCTATTCAAAAGTAGCAAAGACCAAACCAAGGGGTGGAGTCGGCAATGTCCTTTAGATCTCTGTATTTTACACAATAATATATATCCTAGCTTGTTCTGAGTTTAGATTTTGGTCAAATATAAATAATTAAGCATTGATGGACTGCCCCACCCCTATACTGTTAGCATTTGTGTTTCTTGTTTGTAGTAAGGCTAAACCACTGCAAAAGTGAATCATCAAAATTTCTGGAATGACTTTAGTATTCTGTATGGACATTTTTAATTTAGGAAATTGAAATTAGACACAGACCAGAGCAAAGGAGCTGGAGGTGAAGAAGAAAGAGATAAAGAAAAAGGGAGGGAGAGATGGAGGAGGAGGACAGAGAACAAGGTTGTCACTCTGCACTACATCTCTTCTGGACCGACGGAAACGATGACCCGCTTAGACACGAGGTGAAGAGTTCAGCGGCTTCAAAGAGGTCCAGTACAACCACAGCCCCAAAGAGACAAGAGAGAGCTGATCCCAGATCAGCGGCCGAACAGCCTCTCAATTATTCAGCACATCATGATGCAACTCTCATCTCGGCTCAGCTAGAGATTGAAAGCAAGAGAGAATCGCTGATCCACATGCCCCTCAAAAGGCTACAGTAGAGATGCTGGGTTTGTGCATTTCAGCCAGCTATGACAGAAACTGCAGCAAGGAAGCAGACAAGTGACCAATTCTGAGTGGTGATGTCACTACACACAGTAAATGTTCCTGTAGCTCAATTGGCAGCGCATTGCATTAGCAGTATAAAGGTCATAGATTCAAATCCTAGCGAACACACAATTGTACAACAATTGTAACAATAATAAATGTATACTTTTAAGGTACTGTAAGGCTTTGGAATAAAATCATCTGCCATATGTATAAACTTAGTTGTAGGTATGTACCACAAATCTGTAGCCTTCCAATGTTTTGTAAGTTAGAACACTCCTGAGAAGTTCATTCCTTTTCAAAGCATTTTCAGCCATCAAAGCACCACTTCTGTATGCAACTTCCTATGCTGAATTGTAATAAATTATAAAACAATTGTTTTTTTATCTCCAGCTGTAGACATTTCCCCTTTCATGCATAATTAACATGTCCCAGTCTTTTGTGCGGATTATGGACATCAGATGTGCAGATGGACGTTATTTTTAACATTTCATGCAATAACAATTTTAAGGTGTATTAAATTAAAATAGTTTAACTGTTAAAATGGCATCTTAATGACCCCTTTTAGCACTATTTTTAGTGTAAGGTCACTGTTCTCCTTTTGAAGAATGATTTGTGTTCATCCACTGACAAAATACGTTTTTACTGACATAATCAATTGCAAATTTAAAACTAATTTTGAATTTTTGGAGAACTATTGGAGAAATTCTGAAGTGAGGTAATGGCCACTTAGCAGCCCAACACAACTTCTGTGCCTCACGTTGCTTTACTACTGAACTGTCTGATGCCGTCTGATGCCTCTAATTGGCTTTGGGTGTAAAGACCAAGAACCTGGCTGAAAAAGATGCAGAGATGACCAGGTCAAGAAAGAATCCTCCTGGGAACAGCTGCAATTGGATATATCTCATCCATGGGGCAAAAGACAGGTTGTGGTGTGGAGGATGAAAGAATGCGGTCCTCTCTTAGGTGCTGTGTACCCCCTGGTGCAATGCACTGCATCAGGGTCCGTCTGTTGAAACCTAGGAATGATCAGTGTGGAAGGACTAACACAGCAGTGGTAATTAGCCCCAGGATGCAAACAGCTACCATCAAACAGATGGGGGGGAAGCCGACACATTGTTAACTGGTTTGATGGGGGTGGGGTGGGGGAGGTGACCTACTTTAAATCATGTGATGCAACACCTCAGAACAGAAAACTGCCACCTATATGTTGAAACCAACTTAAGACTCATGCTATATCCAAAGCCACTCATTCACCCCTATTTCCTATAAAGTAAATGACATTTGAGTTCACTATATGGGGTAGTAGTAAACGGAAATGAGGGATTTCGCACACTGATGTAAAATACCATGTGTCAGAGAAGGTATTTTCAATATAAACGCTTATCCTGTGGCAGACTGTATAGTTAAACCATTTTTTCCTCACCGTTTGTCAAATTTGTTTGACGTTCATGTTCCCAATGTAGCACATTGTTAGCATGCTGGGAAATACTAGGACAGCAAATGTTCAGGCTATGCTAAACTATGTGGTTCTCAACTTTTCTGCTAACCAAAGACTAACACAGAAAAGAAACTGGTATGTGGTAATTATAAATATCACAGATATGACGAATCAAATTTCCCCTTTGATTTGAAGAGATCTTTTTTTATCATTAATACATCCTTCAAGTTTCATAGCTTAAAACATTCTCCTTATCAAAGCATTCTCCTTTATAGCAAACACTTGACAGAACAACATCACAGCAACATCTTCTTTGTTTGGGACTAATCCACTATGACATGGTACAACAGGCTGAAGAGAATACTAGTGGAGTGGATATGTAACATGCCAAATGCTGTGCTGTTCCTGTCTGTGTCGTTCATTGGCTAAGATCATACACATCGTTGACTATACCAAAAGAACACTCAGAGACTAAAAACAACATATGTCTCTGAATGTTTTTGGGTGAAAAACTTTGGTAATATCAATTACATTTTAGGAAATCATCACTGAAGGTCCCTTTAAAGGAACCATTACCCTGTAGCATTCTTGAAGACGTCTTGATTTAAGCGTTTTAATTAAGTACACAACAGCTCATGGCTTGATCCTTGCCAGATCAAACCAGCTATTTTCTAGTTAATAGCCAAAAGATCAGCAAGCCTCTGATTATTAGCCATTATACCACATAACTGCATTTTATGCGAAGCCATATTTGCTATATGGCCTTAGGAAAAAAGCAAGGGGGTTACCAAGACATCCTCGGTCAGCATGCCAGTGCTGTTATGAGCACGAGTCAGACAGAGATGACCTTCCCCCTGACTGACCTCCCAAGACTGCACCACTGCATCGCAAACACACACACACAAAGGACCAAAGACGATGTCATTGTTTCCATGGCACTGATTCCCAGCCTGCATCCAGCAGAGTGCAGCTTTTTAGATACAATTGGTTGCATGTCTGCATGCCGCTTTGGCCACGCTGAGATGGATCTGCAAGGCCATGTCGTGTAAAACTGCTTCACAGTTTGACAACAAACAGGCTAATTGGTCCCTGTTCCTGGCCTCAGGAGATGAAGAGAATAAGAGTCTGAGGAAACACATCCTGGAGGTGGGGTGTGCGAGAAAGAGGCTCTCAAAGCAGCAGACTAAGCATTCCGATGTGGGAAGTCACAGAGACCTTTGAGTGCTACACACACACACACACACACACACACATAAATGCTCAAAGACAGTGTTAGTGAAGTGTCCCATCATTCTTTTCTCACGTCTTACTGCTTAAGGTACTTGTATGCGCAAACATGCTCAATTAGAAGTGAAAGCATGTCAAAAAGACTTGTAGCTCAGTGACTGTCAAGCAGTACACAAGCCCCATGGGGTTCTTCAGCAATGTTCCAGGGGATTTTTTTAAAGCCTGGTAAAGCTTTTTTTTTTGCCTGGTAAAGCTGTAAACAGAAATTATGGCTGTGAAACTATTACAGCTGATCACAATTAATCAATTGTACAAATGGTTTCTCAACTGTTAAAAGTTAAAATTCAACTGTTGAGTTTTGATGATAATTCTATCTTACTGAAAATCACCTGTATTATGTTAATTGTTCCATCTGGGTTTGTAATTTATAAATACACTTGCTGTTAATTTCCCTTAGAGGGTTACAGCATGATTGACCTCAGAACTATAAATGCTAGTGAAGTTCAGGTGTCTCATTAAAGACAGAGCGGAGAGAAAATGTGGCCAGTCTTTTTTTAACCACAGTATCAAATGTTATTAAGTTTACATAAATTATATATAAATTAAATAACATTACAGAATATAAATAAAGGCATAGTTGAGCTGATGTGGCTGCGATGGCCTTGTGCCTATATATATAAATGTGTGTGTGTGTGTATGCATTTTCCAGTCATTTAAAGCTACATAAAATCTGCAAAGTTTAAAACCTTGTTTCAGTGCAATGGTTAATTGACAGGTCAGAAAGTGGGATGCATCAGAACAGATTAGCATTTGCACTACCAGTGCAATATGGTCACATGCATTTGACCTACAAATGCGATTTGAGTGATCCAATCACAAAACATTTTGGACCCCCAATCACAACTGTATTTAGCCCTTTCCACTTGTGATCAGATTGCCAGAGACGGCTCATGGTGTAAAACGGGACCTCTCAGTGCCTCGTTTTCTGAGGAAACGTGACCTTGGGCTGTGCAGTCAGGAAGCACACATGTTAAAATCAGCTCGCTCTTAGGGAGGCTGAGTCACACTGAAGTGCAATGCATCATGGGGAGGGTACAGCAGCAGCTGGTGAGTGGTGCCCATCAAATACGCTGCTTTAGAGTGTATCACTCCCTATCATCCTCTGTAACAGACTAGTCTAAATATCTCTCTTTCTCTGGCAAGTGCTTTTCTCACTGTTTCTCTCTCTCTTTCTCTCTGGCTCTTCTGCACATCTAAAATCTCACCTCAATGATCTCACAATTATTGTTTGTCATGGCCAGATATACAAGATGAGACAAAAAAGAACAGGTGGCTATTACCATCACATTATGATTTTTTATGCAAAATTTTTGGAACTGTGCAACCTATTGAGGTGAGATTGACATTATAAGATGTTTCACAATGAGGTATGCATCAGACATTATTCTGTACTGTAGCTGTACTTTGTCAATAATCATTGTGTACTGTAGCTGTACTTAGCCACCAAGAAATGCATCAGCTGTAATACAGTAATACTGTAATGAAAGATACAGCTGATGCATTAATTTGAATATATTAAATTGAATTGTTTTACCCATAGGTCCAGATCTGTAATGGTAAAATGATCTACCCTGGCTGTGTATGTATCAGATATACTTATATTTCATATGCAGCTTCATCAACTTATATTTTAGTGGATCTACACAAATATAAATCCTATTTCCACACAAACAAAAATCAGGTTTACAATTTTTTTACAATTTTCTGACTGGGCACAGTTACTGATGTACACATGTAAGCTCACCTCTGATGCTTATAATCTCAACGACTACTCAATGTAGAATTTCTTGATTCCCTTGTATTATACAGCTCAGATAAAGACTGGACCAGATTGCAATCAAATGAGCAATCAATGTATTTATTTTGGCAGAGATGTGCCTGAGATGAAAAGCACATTGACTGAACAACATGAAAAGGAATTGACTCTTCCCTCAGTACACAAGATAGTTCTAGTGTAAAATCTAGAATAAATAGCTTTTGTAGTTCCTGTAGCTTACCTTGTAGAGCACTGTGCTACCAGCGCAAAGATTGTGGGTTCGATCCCAGGGAACACAAGTACTGATAAAAATGTATACCTTGAATTCACTGTAAGTCACTTTGGATAAGTGTCTGCCAAATGACTACATATAAATATAAATAAATAAATTAGAAAAAGAAAGAAAGAAAAGAAAAAAGGAAAAAAAGGCCCATATTGAATCTGTGCTCCAGAACTCTGCAGATCTCACACTGAAACTAAAACACCCATCAATCACAGAAGTTCTATACATGAAGAGCCCTAGTGCACTTGCCTTTGAAACTCATTTAATTATGCTTTCAGATATCAGTTTGAGTGTAGCTTTGTTTTGACACATTTGTCTTTTTCACCATTTCTAAATACATTCCACTGAATGCCACATATTTCACAGAAATGCAAAAGACTATAAGACCGGGATTTTTGGACAAAACAGTCGAATCATGTGAATACTGTCATGTGAATACTGCCTTTGCAATCTCATTGTTTTTCTTTTTAATATATTAACACAAGGGTTACTCTAATATACCTTAATTTTGTTTTTCAAAAGAAATGAAGACTACAAAGAATGCACTTGTTTCTGACACAAACCCACTTATTCAAAACCCTGAATTTTTAGTTACTGCATACTTAAAGTACTAGCATGCTACTAGTATACTACAAGTACTGAGAAAGCATGCTTGAACATACATAAACCACATGTACCAAACAACTTTAAAATACATCTGCTGACCTGAGAGCTTTATAAGCAGTTCAGAGGCCACTTTGACGTTGATGTCCTGGCTGAGTATACTGTTCTTGCCTAGCATGGGACTCCCTTCCTCTTGTGGCTTAGTGGCTCCTGGGTCCTCCTTTTGGCAGAAACTGTAACTTGGTCCCCTCTGAGAGCTCAGGGGCTCCTCCGCTTGGGGTTCCTCCTTAACACAGAACGGACTCCTTAAGGCCTCCTTCTGGCTCGCTGCTACAGGGCAAGAAAAACAAAGAGACTAAGGTTATAAACAATTTTCTGGCTCCCATGTTTTTTGTTACTGTGATGGCTTGAAGGAATAGTTCACCCAAATTTTATTAACCATATGATAGCTTTTTTATTGTATTATTTATTATTGTTATTATTTATTGATGATGAATTGTTTTACAGACTTGCTTTCTAAATGACAGGATAATACATGGATGGAAAAGCAATATGCTAAATTGTCCTTTCAGATTTCCATGAGATTTCCATAATGTAATGCTGCAAAGTGACTTAAAAAACATGGAAACCTTTTTATTGGCAGTGCTATTTTTATAGTTCTTGAGGACATAGACCATGTTCCCTCCATATTCCCTACCCCATCTGTCGTAAAAGTCTAACAATGTTTTTTACTTATTCATATTTTTGAATAAACATATTCATTTATTTATTATTTTCTGCCACTTCAGCATCTAAGGCTATACTCATGGCAGGAAATGGTTGCCCACAGGGGAAATGTGGCATGTTCATTTTACCTAACCTGCTTGTTTTTGGATTGTGGGAGGAAAACAGAGTACCTGGCAGAAACCCACGCTGACACAAGAACACCACGCAAACTCCACACAGACATCCTGGCTCAGCCAGCACTCAAACTGGAGACCTTCTTGCTGTCAGGCAACAGTTCTAACAATGTGTTTATGTCTGTAATTAGGCATGAATGATGTGGTGGTATTTTTCTTCTACTTTATAAAACTAACATTGCTTATTTTATGGATTCAAATAAGAGTAAGAAAGATTTCTTGTCTCACTCAATATGCAGTAAAAGTGGGCCATTTCTAATCAGGCTTGATAATGAATTATTAATTTTAAGACGGAGCCACTTCCCATCAGTGCCAGGGAAGCTTCATTATTATGATCACCAAAAACAACATTTTTAATATATTACATTAATAAGTGAGCACATTACAAATGTCCCTAATGGATAATTTTGTCAAATTCAACATATTTGTATAGAAGAATATGTAGGCGCAACCTTAGGATAACATACACACAGATGTATTTCCTCTCCTCTAAACCAAAATGCATCTTTCATTAATCTACTTTACATCCTTTGACACACATTCACAATGCTAATCATTCTGTCTGTCTGATATCTGTTTCACACTTTCTCCCACCAGTCTTCTTCATATAAGAGCCTGTCCATCCTTTCCCCATGCTGTCATTCACTGCTTTTCCTTTTATCTCACTTGTAGATCAGCTGTTTTCTCTCTCTTCCATCTCTAACACAACCCCTTAACAGTAAACTGATCTCTCCTCCACCCCAAAACCACGTACGTACGTACACCATACACCACAGAACTCATCCTTCCCATAAATCTGCCCAGGCCGACTGACGCTTCAATCCAATGTCTCTGATTAATAGCAACGTGCACTTAAATAGCATCGAAGATCCAGGTTGGATGACAGGGAAAAAAACAAAGGGAGTTAAAAAACGCAGGGAGATATTGGGCAAGTTTGCGACCTTCACATGTAAAGTGCAGGCGAAGAACGGTGGCGTATGTGGGGGTGCCGGCTGGAAATGTCACCAGTCAGATGTCAGTGGATGGACCCGGTCGGCACCTGGAAGGGCATCCTCTAATTAAGAGCGTGTCAGGTCGCGTGTCCTATCAGACAGGGACAGGGCGTGTGCAACACGCACAAGCGCCCTCTCTTTCGAAGACATGCAGAAAAGTACAAGCTTGAGACGCAAACGCAGAGATACAAAGTCACACCGTTTCTGTTGACCTTTCGGTTTATGGCTAAAAATAGAGCGAAATTTCGATTCAAATTCATGTTACAGTGAGCACTGAATAATTTATCAGCTTAATCCGCCAGCCAAGTTTTTTTCCCCCTCATAAATCTCAAATGTCTCCAAAATACCAAGATTAAGCTCACCAAAAATGAGCACTTTCTGTTTACTGACTGTTTTATTAAACTTGGGGGTAATCCCAAGTGTCCATCTTGATTTTTCAAATTTCGTATCGTCACCACATCATCTTTAGCATATTCACAACACAGGAAACGCTCATCCACAAAAGAAAAGTCTATCATTAAATTATCCATATGTTGTTCCAAACTTGTACAACTTTTGTGAAACACAAAAGGAAAAAATTCTGAAGACGAAAATAATTTTTTTCCAGAAAATAATGTAACATAGGAACTGAAGATTACAAATTATTTTGAACTGTTATTCACTGATCATTCTCATCGTCACACCAAGTTAAAGCACCTATAACAATCACAAATGTTGGTTTGTGTTTGATACAAATGACTGTATGGCTTGGAATATTTGCTGTGGGTCATGATTGTGAATAAATATGCCCTAGTCCCTATTTATTGCAACTGCGTTTATCATGATCAATAAAATCTTTACAATTTCTCTTTGTGTGTTCCACAAAAGAAAGAAAAAATATGGTTTTGGAACAAAATAAGGTTGAGTAAAGGATGGATAATTTTTGGAGATTTCCTAATGGTTCACCAAACACCTGCAGTCTTTCCCCCTCTCTCTCTCACCCTCTTATTCATGCTGTCTCTATCTCTCTTCTTCACATTCTTGGAATGGACTGAAGCACACAGTCAGTGTTACATCAACACTGAGGTCTATCGCTCCTCTCACTGGTGAAGCTGTCATCTGCCGTTGCTGTCACCTGGCCTCAGCCTCTTTTTTTTGCCTCCGCCTCCTGTTCTTCTCTCTGCGGGCTGATTCGTCACTCTGTTGGGCTCTTGTCCAGTACACTGTCACCTCTCAGTCTGCCGCGGCTGCCCACTATTGGACCACTTCATTAGCTTTCCACCTCTGTCACACAGCTCTGCTCTCGGCTTTGACAACTGGTCACCGCTTTCGCCAAGGATGGCTTAACGTGGCAGGTTAAGGGGGCAACAACAGCCAACAGTCTGCTACGGTAGGTAGGCTTTGCTACAGGAAGCAGCGAGTGTGCAGCCACACATGGCTAGATGCAGAAGAGAGTTGCTCACAAGCTTAAGCACTCAGTGTCAGAAATAGCTGACAAAACTCCATATGAAAAATCACCATTGACACAACAAGGAGAAAATGAATGTAAGGTAGAAAAACTCTGGGGATGGAAGGCACACAGAGTTCTCACACTTGACCAATTTGAACACTTCCCACCAATTGTATAAGCCAATTAATTGCCCATGACCACAGTCACACCCAGTGTCACTTTGTCAAAGAAGACAAAATGTGTGAACCATCATTACTGAATTTGGTCCAGCAAGCATGTTGCAGGGGGCTGCATTTCAAAGAGCTTCCCTGGGCTTTCATCTCCAAATCAAAATGTGTATCACAACTGGATGGCTGACAGTTGTGCCAGCGTGGAGGAAAATCAAAGCGGATTGGTCTAAAACTCAGAGGAGAACCAGGCAGTCCAAAGAAATGATAGGCCAATTATGTCAGAGGTCAGTAAGAGTTCACCCCATGTGCGCGTGAGGATGTGTGCAGTTCGCCTGAGGAACTCTTAAAAGCACTAGTTTGCTATTTTTCACTTCATTCATCTTTCAATCCCTCCAGTTCTTTAATTCCAATCATGTTTATTTGCTTTTTGTTTCTTTCTACTGTATGTCTCACTCTTTCTCATGTACTCAAAGTGGGTGTATGACCACAGTGCATATTAACCAACAGCAGAATACACTCACTGCTTAGAAATACACAAGATGTATTTACACACAGAATACACAAGATGCTGCTTAGAAATATGAAAAATCTGTATAAATACTGTGACCATTACATATGAAAAATAAAGGCTTACATTACCAACATACTATTGTTATGATTTATACAGTCATAAGAATGGGCCAGAATAATGACCTTAACTTGTATGAATGACTAGTCTGAAATAAGGCTGATTTGGTATCATGTCTACTAGTTAGTCTACTAGACTAACATTGTCTATGACAAAATCTTTATTCCAAGAACCAGAAAAACAAGACCGGAATTATTATGCATATTATGTATCTGTAAAAAGTGTTAACAAATGGATTACGCGTAATAATGGGAAGAGCAATTTAAAAATTCTATTTGTTTTTTAAAATATTGAATGTACAACAAAAGGCTGCAGGGGCAGGGCTTTAAAGAAGATTAATTTAGAAGTTTATTTAGAAGTTTCAAAACACTGTAGTACAACAAGCTGTAAGTCAAGCCTCTTAATTCATCTTGTATAAACAACTGTCAATGCAAAATATTATTGTAAAAGAAAAATTGTAAAAAAATAATTTAGACAAACTAGTTCACATTAACTAATCAGCAATCCTTAAAAACGAATTCCTAATCTTCAAATTCTCCAGTAAAGCGTCGCAGCTAACGCAATCACACCTCCTACTTTGTGTCTTGAAACATTAACCTAAACAAAACAAAACATCTTAGCTGTCTCTCAACCCCTGGCTGACGTTCTTGAGGCTGACGTTCTCCATCCAATCATCTGGGACCTAAACACGCTTGTTTTGGAGTGTTGGAACATGGTGTCAGGGGACGACAAAGGGGCAGCGGTGCATTAAGCGCAAATTCTGCATGTTCCACCAAGCCGGAGATGGAGTTAACTAAGATGGAACAGTCCCTGCGCGTCCAAGCAAGAGGTCACACAACGAAGCTGAGGGCGCTAATCATTTCCAATTACGGATTCCTTTTTAATTATGAATTATGCATGAATTTTTAATTAATCTAATGTTCCGAAGGTTTTCCTTTTTCCCTGTGCCGAGATCTCAATCTAATTACTCTGCATTAAGACCGGGAGCTGTGACCCTATTGCTGACCTTTTGGGCAACCCCTGGTCAGTCCTCTCGCATCAATCTTGTTGTTGTCTCATAATTACCTTTACCTCACACTATAACAACATATATTTAATGGTCCAAAGTTTGGGGTTTGTTCATGTTGACAACAGAAATTTTGAACTTTGTATCAATCAAACCCTGGTTCCAAATAGTTTATTAATTAAAATACATCCAATAACAACATGCTCAAGAACTGACTGTAATATTGCCTACCAAATCTTTTTATCTTAAAATGTCTGTTGATGGTGATACTATATTAATTATAGTCCAAAGCTAGACAAACTCTATTCCTGCGAACATCATACACCTTGGATATTACACTTGCATTATTACTTGCACCTTACCCAAGCTTAATATCTTCACCTGTACAATACCTTGTATATTAGTGCCTTATTTCTATATGTGTACAATTGAAGATTATGTGTCTTATATGTATATTATGTTATTTGCCTTGTGGTCTCAGTATGTGTTGTACAGTATGTCTATATATTACTATGTGTCTATTGAATGTACATCACTGCATGTTTATATGTTGAATGATACTAGAGTCAATTTCCTTGTGCATGCAAGAACACTTGGACAATAAACCTGATTCTCATTCATCAATAAAACACTTTTTGTGTTCCCTTGGACAGTCTTATGGCATCCTTAAACATGCATTTAAAATAAACTGAAGAGAACTAAAAAACAAGGTCTGACAGGATTAGGCAGAATGATGGTATAGCAGAGCTATAATAAACAGGCTCTCAATGGCAGAGCTATAACTGAGGTTAAATATTAATCATGCAGAAACACGGTCCTGCAGGATCTTGGCTTCGGTTTCCATTCTAGCCAGCCGAATTCTACTGCCTTTGCCAATACCTAATTATATTACCAATTTAGTCATGCTAAATGCAAGGAATTGGATAAATTAAGCTGGTTTATGTAATCTTGCATCTCATGTATATTGCTTTTTTAGCAAATATTGTGGTTCAACTCTAAACTGTAATCTTTACTCCTGCTGAAAGATGGAAACCGTAAAAAATTGTAATGATTAGCTCTAATTCCACTAATTCCATAACAACATTAAAGATTATTTAACGATAGCGTTAAATTGTTAAAATGACTGCATGCAAATACTGAGATTACAAAGATAAATTGTCTGTTTATTGCCTTGGTATCTTTTAGGTCAGTGTTTTATCACTGCAAGGTCAGATCTATCAGGCTGTTGTTTTTTGAGCAGGCAGCCAAGAACGTAGGAATGTTAACACAATCAAAAACAAGGAAAATGGTCCCTGAATTATTGTTTATTCAAGTTCTGAAACCCACTCCTACCTGAGAGCTTCATTAGGAGGTCTGTAGCCGTCTTGGTGGTGATGTCTGGGCTAAACAGCGAGGCGGCTGTAGGTCCTGGGCCTGACGGACTGGATTTGAGCCCAGATAGATCCAGAGAGCTACTGCTGCTGGGCCGCTCCCTACACAGGGCAAAAGGAGACATTACAGACAGATCCCTCTCCTGGGGTTCCTCCTTAATCTGGACGTGGTTTGAAAGTTCTACAGGGGAGGCCAGCAAACGTCCATCAAGATGGTTTGCAGAAGGAGATGTGGAAGCATCTGTGTTCATGACCTGATCACCACTAAGTTCACCATCCCCCATGAGCAAGCCTTCACCCTCTTCTGTGTCTGTACCGGGTTCTTCTTTAACTTTGAGGTCAGGACGAGGGAAGTGCTGATGGCAACGCATGTGCAGCTTGAGGCTAAAGTGGCGAGAGGATGTGAAGGGACAGAGCTCACACTGGAATGTCTCCCCTCGGTCTTGGTGCTGATGGACCTAAGAACATATACAAAAGTCTAGATCAGAGGGTTAGGAAGCACATCTAAATATGAACCCTCAAACCTTCTCTTGGGGCTGCACAAACAATCTAAAAAAAACTCAAATAAGCAATGCCTAATAAGCAATGTAACCAAATACATGTCCGTTGAGAACAAAAAATCAGCAGTCATTAGTTCAGATTAAAAGTTGGTAAACAACAACTTTAAATTTTAGTTGGATCTTTTGGAATTATTTTAGATTTTTCACCCATAGTTTAACTGGCTTGCATTTTAGACAGTTTAACTTTCAACATACATGGAAAGCAAGTGATGTGACAAAACTAGAACGCTCTCATTACTATCATCAAGGCACTGTGAAGAATTAGTATGCAGTGTGGACAACTTCATTAATAACTTAACTTCATTAAGTGCAAGTAAGGGTCCTAATTCTACTATTGCTAATTCTAATGTTCAAAATGACAAATTATTTAAAATTAGTTAATTGACAGCTTTGGGTCATAATCGTACAGCACACTTCTATATTAATCGATTCAAGTGACAAGTAGTTTCATTTGTAATTCTGCATTGTGTCTGCATGTCATGATTTTGTGGTATTAACATGTGTGCCCTAAGGGTCTGAAGTTACCTTCATGTGGGACTTGAGATTGTCTTTACGAGCACATCGAAAGGGACAGAGGGGACACTGGTGGCTTTTTAAGCCTGTGTGGATCACCATATGTCTCTTCCAGTAGCTCTTTCTCTTGATAACCAGACCACATACTGGGCACTGAAAGGGTTTCACTCCATCCTCAGGAGAACCTGAAAAAAATCAAAAAACAATTATTGACCAAAATGTTACAATTACTTTTATAATTGCTACGCCTATGATAATTTAATTGTATGACTTGTATCACACACAAACGCCTAATGACTACATCAAAGATGCTAAGAGACCATAATGTTATTGCAATATTGGTGAAGTTAATTTGAACTTTAAAGTGTAGTATGCAATTCTGACGAATGCTGTTGATATTAAAAACTCACACCCAAACAAACACACTTTTTAACACACACACACACAGAACAGACTTTTTGGCTTAGTCAAGTGTTGCTAGTGTTGTAGTGTCTACAAATAACTACTAATAGAAGAAGGATGCAACAATATCAGATATTCCTTTGGAATGCAGCCTTTAACACTTGTCACCTTTGCATCTATACATGTGAATGGGGCAAGAATTTTGAGCCATATTTACATCAATCAATGTCAAAGACACCGCTTACAAAGGAAGCAAAACACAAGGATGTTTTTGGTAAGCCGATTATTGTTGTTGGCTCCATATCCGGTGTCCATTAGAGCTTAATTGGTCTTATTAGAAGCTGGCATGATTACATTACAAATTCTACGAGGGCCTGTCAGGATGGCTTCATAAGTATTCCAGTCATGTTCCTCGAAAAACATCTGGTAATCAGTGTTTGGTGAAATTACCGCGCTCAGGCATTCATTGACCCAGGGTGTAAAACTTCGAGACTGCCTATTTGCAACAATAAACCACCATCTGTGGCTCAACCTCTCCCGGCAAAGAGATCACTGTGGAAACTGCTCATGAGGTACAATGACTGAAGGTCTTTGGTATCAAGGGAAAAAAACAGGAGCTGTTAGCTGCTTTCACAATTTTTCTGCCAATTTGGTATTGTCTAACATCAAACATTTTTTTGTGACTGTCGACCAAGCCAGGTGAAGCTCAATTATGATATTTCAGGTGTTTTAATTTTGTATTTAAGCTTTTCACTTTATAATTAAACAACATCACACAAGCATCACACAAGTGTGCTGTTACGGTTATCAAAGCCATGTGGATATTTACTACAATGGCACTGCTGGTGGCTGTTTGCAGGTGTGACATTGAATAAGCTCAAGAAGAGGTAATATTGAATAACTGACCTTTCAGACAAAAATGTTTTCCAAATTCTCACAGTAATAAAAATAGAGAGAAATCAAAGCACCAAGCTTTTTCTGAGACTGACCATGTTATAAACACTTTGTGGTCTGTAGCTCTACATTCAAAACATGTCATATCTCCACCATTTACAACTTATTTACCACTAGTCTCTTTTGTCAGTGACTGTCCTCAGTAATTCCAAGTCACAGAACTTTAAGAATTAGCCAAAGATCAACCATATCTCAGCCACTTTGTCCCAAGCTTGTACTGAATGGAAACTCTGATGACTGTGCCGACTCTGGAGCCTGACCTAAATTCCAGGGGAATCTGCTGAGATGGTCTCCGACTGTTCAGGCTACAGGGAGCACACACACTGTCGGCCTCCGTTTGGCAGGCTGCACATCCGCGGGAGATGAGCTGGATCTGGGAATGTGCCGCCAACTCCAGAAAACCCCACTGTGCAAACAGACCTTTCCCAGATTCAGCAGCCAACCTCTTGCAGACGAAGCATGACCTTAAGGCACTGCTAAATCACTACACAGTGCATTCTTCAGTGGTGTAATAATCACAGATTTAGACACTGTTACCTTGGAAAATAAATAACTGCTATTAATAAATTATTTAGTTCACAAACAGGACAGGATGTAAATCGTTCAAGTCGATGACTATGTGATTCAGGAGAAATGTTTTCATTACTTTGTTGTTATTTTAGCAATTCATGGCTAGTGATTATAAATGGGCTATAAAGGTAAAACATATTTCAATATCATTCCACTTTTACAGGAATATTACAGCCTAGCAATATATATTCATACACAGCTATTATATTAGAAACAGTGTTGTGCTACTAATTAATTAATTAATAAGATGATTAATTGTCCCAACCAGCAATGTCTTATCTGTTAAAATAATAATAATAATAATAAAACTGCGTGTATCTATTTTAGAAACAAAACTATTACCTGCTTGACTGCTGGGCTTGGCCCGTCCCTTGGGGATTGTTGGCAGCAGAAGGTCCATGGTCTGGGTTGGGGTGGGCACCTTCTGGTTCCTGTCTAACAGGGGCTTGACATCCTCAGTGGCTCCCAATATTAAAGATGGCTCTTTCTTATCAGCCAGAAGGTTCCCTGCTGCTCGTGCCGCCACCTCCTTTAGCAGAGCTGCCGAGGAGGTCATGGAAACCAGAGAGAGAAAGGAACCAGCTGAGGACTGATGCTCAGATGAGCCCACCTGCTGCTGACTCCTTTCAGACACTTTTTTTGAGAGGGCAGCCAGCGTAGAGCTAGCTGACTGCGGACTGAAGGGCGAAGGAAATGCTTCAAAGCGCACTGTGTCATCGGAGCGAGTACCCAGGGCTGCTATTGAGGAGGAAGAGGTGACTGAGGAGGAAGAAGAGGAAGAGGAGGAAGAAGCTGAGGTGGAGGAGGCCACTGCACTCTTGTCCTGGAGCACAGCGTTAGCTGCTGCTTTCAACTTTTGGATGGCTGAGTCTGGTGACAGGCTGCTGCCACTGGGTGCCGATGGCCATTTATCTGCCACACCTACCCATACAAAACCACTGCTGCTTGAGTTAGGGCCATTGCTGGGGGCAAATGGGTCACAGGGCTCCTGCTTGACAGTCGCTACAGAGGCAGGTGAGGCAGAGTTTGAGTTGCCACTGTTGTTGCTGCTGTTAGCCAGTCTCCTAGCCAGGGCACTCAGTTGCTGTGCATGATGTGAAGATGGAGATAGTACCAAACTAATAGGGGGTGACTCTGGTCCTCTGTTTGTTCTACGCCCAGTCAGCTCTCCTCCATCCAGCTTCAGTGAGCCAGCCTCCAGGAGACGTCGCAGGTTGCTGCTGAGTGGCTTGCCCAGGGCCTGGCTGGAGTCTCCATAAAGAGAAGACACCACAGAGGACAGCGTGTCCTGGGTCGAGAGGACACCACTGTCCAGGCCTAGCAGATCCAGAGAGGCACGTTGAACTGGTGTGGGGCAACCCAGAGAGCTCTCAGCTGAGGTGTCATGGTCTGGTCGGGGGACATTGTCCGGAGAAACCCGCAGCTCATCCTGCACATCACCGTAGGACGATTCAGAGGGGCTGTCAGAGGTATTCCCAAACCAGCTGTCCTCCTCAACTGAGCCACCCTCTGGTCCTCCATCTTCTACCGTGTCCACATCTGTGTCACAGAGAAGAATGCATGAATTAACTGAATGTGGCTGTTTTCTGACAAGACAAGACTAAGTATTTTATTTATTGTATGACAACTTAAACTAAAACTATATAACATTAATACATGTAATATCCTGAGAGACAAAATGCTGACAGTATTTCCCTTTCAGCTATCTACTGACCTTTTCCAACTGACTTTCTCATTTGAACTAAAATGGATGGTGTAAAATAAATATTTTCTGAAAAGATGAGAAATGGAATGAGAGTCTTAGATCTGAATTTTTTCAAAAGGCATGCATAACTCGCTTTTTATTCTTTTTAACCACTTTTTTCTTAGGGTCTAAAAGAGTCTAGTAAAAGGGTTACCATGGTGACAAGCCCATCCGGGAGGCTAGACAGCAAAGATTAGGGTAATGGAGGTTACAGAACTGAATTAATATTCATGAGCCTGCCAATACCACCAGGGAGCCAATAAGGATAGGGTTAAGGTCACTAAGGGTCATTAATATACACTTCATTTATCAATATTCATAAGCAAAACATTACAACTTGCCAGACAAGGGCGAACAAAGAATGTGAATATTCCTGATACATATTAACAAACCCTCCACAAGAGCATGTCAAAAAAGCAACAATCTTGCATGAGGTGGATGTCAAAATCAAGTGAGAGTTTTTTCTTTTACTTGACCAAATTAAATGCTTATACCTCAGAGAAAATAAGACCTACAGCTAGCAACAAAAAGGGCCTAGGGCCTCCTGACATCAAAATATGATCAGTAAAAAAAATTCATTTGAGCATCTTTTCTTCGACTTCTGCTGGCACACATAAAGGCTACTCTCACCTTGCTGACCCCAACATAAGCCTGGTGAGTAAAGCTCTCTGTTTACAGGGAAAAGGAAAAGCCGTTACCTAGCAACAGCACCCCGTCGACCCGTAGGGATCATTACAGTCAACACACATCTGGCCAGCACTGCTTACTTTGGTCCAGAGGGGTGGCAACGGCCACGACCTAGTGCGATGGTGCACCTTGATAGCAACAATGCAGCAGAGCACACTTTATCACCCGTAAAATCAAAGAAAATAAGATATAAACCCAACACGCACAGCTGATGTATGGTTCAGTGCGTACGCATGTTGCCAGAACAGCACAATACACTAAATATTCATAATTTATTCGCAATGATTTTGCTATGGATAAAAAATGACGCCACTTTGTGAATATTGCGGTGATTGCAAAATGGGCTAATAATAATAACAATGCGCTTTATTTACCTATTAAGTGTCTTAACAGTTGTGTCATTTTATTAGTTGTTGGATAACATTTCTCATTAAAACTTTGAACAAAATCCGGTAAGTGTAATTCAGTTCTGCAAGTCAGTTTAAACTGTCCGTTTCATTAATTGGATTCAAAACTCTTACTAACGGATTTAAGGATTATGGTTACAAAATTATTCATGATCATGTCGGGTCAAAACTGGCTCCTCTGACTCCCATTTGTAAGCCATTTTCGAGCAACTGTATAATCATTGATATATTTTCAAAAAAAATAGCGGGACATAATTTTTTAAACAATTTAACTAGGCCTCCACAAGTTAAAGTGTGATCTTTCTCCTCACTTCCCACAATTCACAATTAAAAACAGGGAGAGGGAGTTAAAGCGTTTTATACACATCACTGGTATGTTACAGACTGAGCTCTCGGTCACCTGGACAAAACAGTGAAGTATGTGAGGCATGTCCTATTTCCATGTGACACCAGGGAGGACAGGCAGTAATAGCTATAATGTTGTTAGTGAGAAATGGCTAGATTGTTGACCAGAGGTCTCTGGGGCAGTGGCAGAAACTCGTACTGAACCCTGCGCTCGCCACGCTAGGTTAAGCTAGGTTGTGATACGCCCCGCCACTCTTGTTCCTCTTTGCACCAGAGAGACAGACACAGGCAAGCCACTCCATGGGCGGCCTGACATTTCCCAAGGTCATGACTCGGTCCCCAGTTCCGCATGGCTTTGTCTGAAACACACACACATACACACACACTCGTACAACGCATTCACTTTAAAAGGGGAACAAACCCTGGTAGCTAGCTGCAAGTTACAAAGCCATCGCATAGCAACAAGCCTGGCGGTTTGGGACAAGATACTGTCCCTTTGTGAGGTTTGTTTAATGGCAGAATAAGGAGGATGAGCTCTTGTGTCCAGCAAAATAGGACACAAGAGCTTTTTAGTTTAAATCTGAGACTTGGTGCTCATTTCTTTTAAGGTTAAATTGAGCTTAAGATGTGACCCTATGACTATAAGTACTGAACATAAGACATAAACGCAACAAAACTGAAAATGAGAAAAGATGATAATGATGACACAGCAATGTTCAAATGAAACCTTTCTTCCACCAATATACAAGTACATCAAATATTAAAGCCTTTAGTTTGTTCTAGACTTCATTTTAGGTTTTATTTAGGTTAAAGGTGTAATATACATCTAGTGTTTACTAACATATAGTATATAACAGATGGCTGCAGGATACCATAAAATTTATTTATTTGAGTGACTCAGTTACTGACTTCATTTAGCTTGTAATAATGTTCATTAATTTTTGATTAATAACCTTGCACTTATGCACAATTAACCCTTTAATGAGCAATTAAAGGTTCAACACATTACCTGCTTGTGAGTTCTTAGAAAAACTTTGTGCTCTCTGTGCTCTCTCTTGCCACTTAAACTGAATTGCGATACAACAACTAATTCATTTTGAGGAGTTTCCTGTGCTGTATTTTACCACCCCCTCTTATATAGGTTACTGTCTGTCTGCTCATGCAAAAAGTCTCTTCACCTGCTAGAAGCTAATACTGAGGGTGGGATAAATAATACAAGTGTTGTACAATGCAGGTCAAGTTAATAACATCACATGTCTTGTCTTCAAATATTTAACCAGTATGATATACAGTTTAATTTTTACTTGCATAAATAAACAAATGGCTATATCTGAATGGCTATCAATAGTACAAGTTTGTTGTATCAAACAGTGCAGTTACTACATCTGACAACAGCCATTTTTGACAACCAGTTGTGTCTTAGCCATCTAACTAGTGGCTATGTCTTAAGAACAAGTCTGACCAACTAGCAATCAGTAAGGGCTAAGCGTTTGTTTTTTTTCTAGATTCAATTAGACCAAGCTACCCTTTCAAGCATCTGACTTAAAAAAAAAAAAAACAGAAAAAAAAAAAAACTTTTACATTTTAAAAGCTTTTTGAAACTTTCTTTCATACAAAAATGAAAATTGTCACTATGTATTTCTTATCTATGTTTTTTTTAAAAAACAAAGACACACATAGGTAAAACATATACAAACAATGACAAAATACTTTGTCATTAAGTACTTTGCTTGTGGATTTGTTGTACATTTTTGGAAACCTTTCAAACACCAGCCATTGTACCCATACAGTTAATTCCGCAATATCTCAGCTGTGAGATACAATAAGCCAATAGGGCAAAGAGAAGCACAAGTGTGTTCTCTTTTAGAGCCAGCAGCCGCATGACCTGCTTAAGGTTGCCTACCAATACACTGAGGCTATTCTGCGATTCAGCCAGGCATAAAATTCGGCCTGGCTGACCTAGAGGTTACAGAAAGGGCATTGAGAGTCTCTGCTGGGTGGGAGGGTTTCTGCTTCAGCAAAGCGAAGGAGAGACGGCAAGGCCATTAGTCGATTAAGCCAGGGCGGAGCCATCAATATTCCACTGATGCCAATGAAAAGACACACTTGCGCAGTCTCGCATGAAAGGCTCAGGTCGAAAAGCTTTATCGCTATCAGAGATATTGCAGTGCATTGTAGCAAGTGCTGCTATTGAATGTTACGGGCTAACTAACCACCACTTTAGCATCTATAGTTTCCCAGTATTCATTCCACAATTGAACTATAGAAGAAAGTGCTGATGGTGTTGATGGGTGGGGGGGAGTGGGTGATTGTGGTATTTGGAGGAGAGATAAAAAGTGGTGGTTGTAATTAAGTGTCCGACTCTGCCCTGGCGGGGGTTGCCACGGCCGCAGGCGATGCTAATGAGCCTGTCCGCTGGTCAGCACTACCTTATTAGCCAGCGGCCAACAATATGGTGGGAAAGACACTACTGCTGGGAAAGACACTACTAAAGTCCTACTGCCACCAGCCTCACGTTGTCACAAGTGACTAACGCAGAAACCAAAGTGGGATGTCATTTTGTTAATTAGCATGCATTCAGGAAAGCTCCAGTATGACTCTAGTCCACATCTTTAAAAAAATGGACTATCAATTTAGTTGAAAGATACAAAGTTGAAAAAAACTAAGACTTTGATCTCATACCATGAAGAATTACAACTCAAAACAATGCACCCTATAGCATTAACAAATCATTTGACACTACACAAAAATAATCATCCAAAGTGCCTAAATATCTTACATATGCCATAAAGCTTTTTTCAGTTGGTTTGATGTTAAAGTATATTTTTAAGGCATTTTAGGGCAGTATGAAGTGTCAAATTTTAAATTCTTGCTTTAGCACAGTAGTTGAATGATACTGATGGTAGTTTTCACAGCATTCAGTTAACACAGCATTTGCAAACATGGGTATGAAATCCCTATGAAAGCTAAATATCCACAGAATTAAAATGAGCAGACAGTATTTAAATTCAAAATAAATTAATACATTTATACAAAGCAGTTTTACAAAATATATGTCTTACTTGCCACAATAATAGAAAAGAACAATATACCACATTATCTTCAATACTTCAATACAGTAGTGTATAAAAGTCCCACAGCATGCATCACTGTTTAGCCTATATTTTTATTATGCAATTTAGAGCAATTCCATTTCTAATATCTGGCACTCTGATCAGACGAATCCTTTGCCTACAGTCTTCCAAATTAGCCCAGGCCACACCAGCATGTATTAGCAAAGTATACTACATATTACCATCTGTGTATTTTCCACATGGCCTCAGCGGGCTGTGGGCATGTCAGGCAGGATGCCAGAGGTGAAACAGGAAGATGTGTTCTTGGAAGAGATCGGGACATCTTTGGCTTCCAGACCTCCTAAATTCCTCTTTGTGAATGAAGTGCCCTTTTGCACTCTTGTTTATTTCCCCCACCACCCATTTACAGAGGCAGAAGAAAAACAAAAGAACGCCTGTACTAGCAATCTCTGAGGTATCATCAAAAACTAACCCAGTTGGTGTATTTGTGTGTTTGTAGTAAGCTACGAGAAGCACTGATATTGTAATTAATGAGATCCGCTACACACCGCAATGATGTTTCTTTAAGGCCATAAAAGTGGGGCATGTAGTCCAAAGCTCACTGGGCTTAAAGATCTTACATTTCCACTAGGACGGCAAATGAAGGAAAACCGTGTAAAAAAGGATAATGAATGGTTTGCTGTGCCCGCACCCCTAAAAAAAACAACAGAATAAGTAATGATATGTGGGTATTCCATTGGGGACAGGAAGCAGGGGTGGATTCAGCTAGGTACTGTGACGCTAATACATAATACGCTGTTGCTACAGCATTACTGCTGCCTACTCAGATAGACAGCATGCACCCAGGTTAGAGCTGACAGGGAAACTCTCCAACTACTGTAAATCACACTTTGTCCCAGTAGCTCAGGCAGAGGATGCAGCCAAGCTTGACTAGCCAGCCACCCAGAAAGAGAGTGAGAAAGAGAGAGAATATGAGGGGGTGTGCGAGAGTGGAGGAAATATGTGTGCAGTTGGGGCGTCGGAAGAAAAGGGATGGCTTTTTTACAGTGATACCAGGTTGACAGCAGCGTGGCAGTGCTGCCCACGGCACTGCCTGTTTGGATCCATGCCTGTCACTCAAGACAAGGGCACTAATCACGATTGGTCCCAGTTTCTGCCTCAAGAACGGGGGAGGCAGATTTGCAGCCATTAGAGATGGAGAGGAGTGTGGAGGAAAGAGCTGTGGCACAGCAGAAGAGGCTAACCTCATTTACATGCAGGTCCTAGAGGACAGGGAGCTGATTTCTTTTTCCAATCTCCATGTTAAACGGTGGCCAGGGCAGCCGATGGCTACCGTCGCATTGTTCAGCGCTACCGTTCCTTGTCACATCGATACCCATCTCAGCTTTCAAGGGGCAGAGACATATAAGCCAGATAACGGCAACAGCACCCTCGTATGACTAAAAATATGCCATGTCAAAGGAGTAAACAGGAAGAGTTGTTCACCTCTCCCCTCTTTTTGTGCTTCAACTCAGTGTAACCAGGTGAATGTAATTCATCCCCACAGTATCCAGATGACAAATAATGACAAAAAATATGATCACTATGACAACCATAATGGTACCTTTAGAGAGCAAACCGAGCCAACATTTTGTGCGAACCTTATTCCATACCTCAAGTCTCTCTGCATAGAAGACAGCTAAATGACCGCAAGGGTAAACAGTACTTACAAAAACACCAGTGTGACTTACAGCTCTGAGGGACTTTGAGACCATACCATATGAGAACTATAAAACTTATTTTTACCAGAGTGTTTTCTGTTCATTTATAAATGCCACATGAAGAAATGCATAAGCATCTACAGTAAAAAAAATACAGTTGACAAAACATAATAACAGCCAATAATATAATTCAATACAATCAAAGTGGCATTTGTAAAACTGTTTTGACTTGTGTAACCTTTTTCACAACCTAATTTTTATGATGCTTTAATTCAAAGAGACATAAAGTTCATTTATTACAGCTAAATCTTCTAGTGCAACCTGGAGTTCAGGGCTTACTGTAGCATTAGGTCAACACACTCCATTTCTATTCCAAACTTAGAATGTGCTAAGAATAAAATTATGCAAAGCACTGACAAACAACATAGGTGACACAAGTTGGAAACATATTACAGTTTTAAATAACTATACATTAAAGATAAAAACTTGCAGTATTACCATACCGTGCCCCAGATGTCAATGTAATATTGGTTCCATCTCCTCATGGATTGCCACTAGCAGAAAAAAATGCAGGTATTACCTTAGCCCCATATTAACATAACGGTTGGTATAGACTCCTCACACCAATCCTAATACAGCTATTATCCTCGTCATAACAACTAAACACGAATACTAGAGCTTCGCATCAAGGTTGCTGGTAATCAAACAAAGTCATCAAACGCAAAGGACATTTTTTACACAATTGGCTAAGCAGGTCTTAGGCATTTACCTACGTTTTAAGTCTCGTAAATCAGCGCAAGACATAGTGACAATAGCTTTCACAGAGATGACTTCACATCATGAATATAATATCTCGCCTTTGTAAAGCAGCCAAACACTTCAGCCCTTGCGGATGATATACCGTTCCCTTGGAGGTTGTCAATACCTCAGGGTGCCACTACTCTGTGTCTGTTTCCTTCCTGGCACTTTTAATCTTCTCAGCTATAAAACAGCCCCGTCTCCAGAAAAACCCTTGGAGCACAGCTGTTAGTCCGCTAGTTAAACTCATTAACATGCTTGCGCTCCCTGCGCTGGTCAGTCTATCTTACAGACATGATAGAGGTGAAGTTAGCCTTGTGCTGGGAGAATTCCCAAATTTAGGTAAGGACTTTATACATTTACACACTTTGTACATTAATACATTTGCAAAAATATTTCATACATAAATTCATTTGAGACGTAGTAGTTCATTTTCCCATCAGTATCCCAATGTCTCTTGACGCTAATGATGACAATGATGGTAATTACCATCATTATTATTGTTGTGTGATTACTATGATTATGATTGTAGAATAATTGTGAGCATCTTAGAAATTGTAAATTGTCTAGTTCTACATTTGAAACTGAGTGAAATCGTCTAGTCAAGATTGCCATTACTGTGTGGAATAAGCCTTCCAAATCACAACAATAACCATCAAGTAGCCTTAATGATAAAAGTGCTAATCAGGATTGGGGGGACAATCTATTAGGGATAAATGCATTTAAAAAAGGTGTAAGGGCAAGTGTGGTTCAAAAACAAACACTTTTTTTAAAGCCTTTTCTATAGCATTTGCTTAGTTTAAACAGCAACTCTTAGTATACATTCTTACGTAATGAAATCATTCATTCTTAATTTATCATTCTCAATTTCCAGTGTCAGCACTTATTGTGAAGATGACGTAAAAAGGCCCAACAAAGTTGAGAAATTTTATACACCAGGTCCTGAAATTCAGCATGGGATGAAAAAAAATCTTTCCCACAAGTTTTGTGATAATAAACAAAGAAATTTCCTTGAACATTTCTGAACTTGTGAATTAAACCACACAGATCAACAAATCAATTTCTCTTTCAGTCGCCTTTCTGGTAGCTGAACTGGTAGAGCATTGCGTTAACACTGCAAAGGTTGTGGGTTCGATCCCAGGGGCAAGTCCTGATAAAAGCACCTGCCAAATGAATAAATGTAAAATGTCTGTAATTTCAGACACACTCTCTTTCTCTGTATGCATGAAACAATCTGAGTACAATCAATGAAGGATCAATTAATTATTTTAAAAAATTAAAATGCCCGTATTTAACACTAACTATGATGAACGCTGACATGGCCATGGACAAAGTAAGATTTACCTAATTGCAAAGTAGTTATGAATAACATAAGTATATTATAAAAACAACTATAAATGTAAACCAATACATGATTGCAGCACACTTGTGTACACTGTGTATACAAACAAGTGTGTATAGTTTTAATAATGTATAATATGACATAAAGTGCCTTATAAACCCGCAACAGACCTATGTTAAACTGCTTTAATTTTGGTTGCAAAAGCACTATACAAAAATGTTAAATGAAAAAGTAGATCCTCCTAAAAATGCAAAAATAGTTTTTAATGTCTTTAACATTTACAACGACTCCTACAGAACTGACCTGTGGCTCCAAACATGATATAAACCAAACTGTGGTATTGGTAAATCTTTACACTCCTAGTATAAATATATAAATGCTGTTCCCTGCAATAAAAAAAAATTATAAACACAGTTACAGAGATAGAAAGCAGCAGTTAGTTCTTTCCAATTTCACACATCCATTGTGTGCTGAATTTCAACTGCTTCCCTCAAACTTAAACTTGTTGAGACTTAAATAGACAATCAGTAAGAATTACTTATTACTGCTGCAATTATGTCTTTAAATGACATTGAATCCTTTCATTCACAATCAACTGCACACACTGCTATTTGATTCTGCCCAGTAAGCCCTATCTTGTCTTAAGACACTGAGTACTGACTCATAAATCAAACCACTGTTTGGCATAGCTTTGCAGCTTGGGCCTATGTCAGACCTGATGGCTCGATTCCTCGTGCAGCATTGCCCAACGTTAGCAGCCCGTTAAAGGTCTATCCTGGAGGGGATGGATTCACTTGTGTGGTACAACAACAGAGGAAAGTGCCTGGAGCTCTCCAGCAGCCACCCCCCACCCAACTCCCACCCATTTCCTAGCTGAACCAGCGAGCTGTTTCTTATGAACCACTGCCAACAGAATGCCTGCTATGAGATGGTTATTACTCAGTGCTGGGCCGCCACTAGCCAAAGGGCTGCTCTCTAAACTGTAGATCTCCATGTTGTGACTTGTCAACATGCGGAAAATCGTTACCCAGCTACGGCACTTTTATTCCACACAGGCTTTGATTGAGGCTTGGGTGGGTGAGGGATTGTGTTTGGACTTTTTCATTCAAAGTCTGTAGTGCCTCATATAGCAAGCAGACACAAGGTGAGCCCCATAGTTACAGAAAAAGTACTACCAAGTGAGCATGTTCTCTTAACTGTGAGCTTTGAAAAATAGATGGACAGGTTGGCTAAGAGCTCTTTGGTCAACACAGATTTTTTCTTTGCATGGTCTCTTTTTGTTGGCCGTCAAAGCCTCATACTACTATTACACAGGCAAAACCAGGCTTCTCAGTGTGCGGTCATTTCAAAGATACACTTTTTAACCTTTATTAATGCATTATATGTCTGTGCACATGAATCTTCCACTTGATAAGGCGAGTCTGTCAGCCATCAAGCAGTTGTATAGAAGTTCTCTTTTTAATTATGTCACTACAGCGCCTTTGACAAAGCATTTACAGAAAGACTACACACCTGTGATGAAAGCCAGATAATCCAGCTAACCAAATTAATTTAAATGTTCTGGTTCAGTATGCCTGGCTGAAGTCCCTTTCTGTGTAAGCGCTTGTTCAGAAGCGTATCCACGACCCTTCCCCTGCCCTTTAATTCATTTCTGAGAGGAAAGCCTGTGTATCGTTACTCGCTTGAGCACAAATGGGCAGACACCGGTGAGAGAGTCTGATCAAGTTGATGAGGTGGGGGAAAGAAAGTGGAAGGGGAGGGGTTCTTGGCAGATTTTCCCTACAAATCAGTTGCCAAGAGTGAAATGGAAACCTCCCCTTATTTTCCTTTCCCCTTAATCCAATGTTTTCAAGCCCTTGCCCAGCCAAGGTCATTATAATCATAGATGAGTGGAAAGAAGCCAGTGACCCACCATTACGGTAAGGCGGAGAGTCACCCAGTCACACACACTCTGCCATCACTTTGTAATGCAGAGCTGAAATCCATGCAGTGCTCCAATTCCACCATTTGCAAATGCAGATAACCTTAAAGATTGTGTGTGTATAATGGAAATGGCTGGCTCCCTTTGGGAGACATTTTAGCTGATGGCAAAGGTCAGGGTGAAAGAATGATACGGGCTATGTATTTCCACAAAATGGTGGCCTGTGAATAAGACAAAGAACAGCAGAGAAGCCCAAAAAAGAGGGAAGCTCAGTCGACCTCTACACCTCAGAGCAGAAATCCTAAGAAAACAGCTTAACAAGGAAGGAACATTTTAACCTAGGCTCCCTTCTCTGGTTAAATTTACAGGAAGTCTGGTGAACTGTGACCTGCAGTTTGAACGAAATGTATGAATTCTGGAAAAAGGAGTGTTCTTTAGTGTTATAAAGGGCAAAGTTTTGTAATCCCAGCAGATTTCATTGTAGCATTAAAGCCAAAGATCACATTTAACTGTCAAGAGGATCATCTGACTGTATCAAGGCCTTATTGCCCTCTTGCAAGTCCTGACCCCTGCACACCATAATGTAAATACTCATGAACTCAGCTACATATTCTTAAGAAAGTAAAACATATATTTTTACTACCATATGCCATAGCCTTTACACACAGAAATGTTAACTGAAAAAAATACCAGACGTGAGTCACAATATTTGTCAAAAGGCAAATGAATAGTTTAAGCAAAAAACAAAATATGCAATGTCCTAAACTTGACAAATGGGCTTATTTTTCTACTAAAAGCAGTACTTAAAGGTTTTAGCAGTTACTAAAAGCATGTAAATTAACTGCAGTTAAGATATATTTACATTACTGTGTACTATTGTTCTTGCCATGGCTCTTTAATCACAAGTGTCAAAGTATGACAAAGTACACATGTGAGGCCAAAGTGAGTATGACATCACTCCATGACTGTATGAAAGGGCTGTGTGGGGTGCCACCAAACCTCACAAGTGCTTTTGCTGAGTGAAGGACTTTATTGCAACATTGATCAGCAGTGGTAAATTGCCAGTCAAATGAAAAATATTACTATTTATTAGTAGACATATTTAAGATTTAACAGTATAAACAACAACTGAGAGATTATAAAAGTGTGGGTTATGGTTAAAATACAGTAAAATACAGTACAATACTAGAATTCCTTTCTAAATTCCTATTAGATTTTTATTAAATCTTCAACTCACTGGAACACATTCATAGGCAGTAAGACATTTAAAGTATTCTAATATCATAAAAATCATCCCTTCTACCTTTGATACAGTAAAAATACATACAGAAACTATATTCTATTCCGAATTCCAAAGACCACCAAACTCGCAAAAGATATTATCCATCACTTAAAAAATTCAAATATGCGCCGGTGAATGGTACCCCACATAAAGACAGTATTGTGACCAGCCGCTCGTGCGAACTGTACTTTCGTGCACTTAAAGCGCCACCGCGCCACATTTCACCAATTCATCTGATCGGTGTCCTCCACAATCTACATCAAGTTCCCTCTAGCGGCCAGCACATGCAACTACAGTCCTTTATCGCCGAGCTGATAAAAGCACAATCTTACCATCCAGTTACACAGGGTCAAAAAAACAAATATCGGTATAAGCGATTCCAACAAGTGAAATGCAACAGAAGCTACAATATATCCGTCGCATAAGCCTTCGACGCGACAGAAAAACGCGTTTCGCCTTTGTGCGTTATTGATCGCAGACTGTCTGCAATGAATGGCTGCATAAGGAAAAACCCTGAACTTCAGGTGACCGACCATGGCTTTGACATAGGCAGCCTGCAGACACGAACCCCACTGAACTGGGAGGGGTGGAAGAAAATACCTCATCTTAAAAAAATCTCGCTTCGCCCGCTAAGTGCTCGACAAACGAAAGAAAAAGTCGCGCACACGCAAAACCGCGGAAGGGGGAAAGTTAGACGAACGTGTTTGTGAGCGATTCTTTTAAGTTGCGTACTGGTGCTAGATAGCGCTAGAGCTAAAGGGGGCACGGATGGAGTCTGGCTCTCAGTCTGATCCGACTGACCCTTCGTTTTATTGCGGCCAGATCCTCAGATCCTCCCCTTTCCCTTCCGCGAGTCTCAACCTCGCTCGCGCAGATACATATAAGAAAAGACGCGCTGCCATAAGCGCCGAATAAGCGGCGGTAACGGGAGGTTTACTGGCCGCAACCTTTAGGCGGAACGGGACCTTTATCGATTATCTGCAATTAAAGCCACCGCTAGTGCACTCGTTCCCTCCGCTAGCCCCCTCATCGCCAACATGGCTGCCTAGCACAGACCTAAAAAAGGAGAAATAACCTACGCCGTGCCTTTGTCTGTTTCACCTCTTTAACCCTAAACTACTGCGCAAAAGACACGGAGAAGCGCTAAAACCGCGGCGAACAAGATAACGACTTACGTGAAGGCAGGCGCTTGGGTTGCTCCTGTTTCCTCCTTGGCATTTTCCCCCTTTTATCACATTCTCCTTCTTGTTTAGGGATAAGAAGAAAAAAGGTCTTTTCCCATTGAAATTTTGCGAGGTAGCCTGATGGCAGGGACTTGTCGTGCACCTGGCTGTCCTCGGTAAAGTGTATTGTTGGGAATAGGAAAGAGTGGAGGAGGAGGTGCTGTTGTTGTTGCCGTGTCTTGACTATGGCTGCTCTCTGTAAGTGTGTGTCTCCGAGCCCCTAACTAACACTAATGCAGGGATCAAAGGGCAGCAACAGCAGAGCACACACATACACACACACACTCACAGAGAGAGAAGAGAGGAGCCGGAGCGACGAGAAAGGGACAAGGTGCCCCCAAGCTTTCAGGGTGTATATTTGACCGACCGCTGAGGTTTTTTAATATTCATGTATGAAATGGTTTGTGACTTGTGTATATTTAAATTTACGGAAAATATAATCCTGACAAAAAAGCTCTTTGCAAATTTTGTTTTATCGTGATGTAATGTTATATAAATAAAAAGGGAGCAAAATGTAATAAAGATTTAATCAATCTAAAAAACATTTTTTATTATTAAAATTGTGCCCAAAAATTAAATATCTTGGCCAAGTATTAAATCATGTTGAATTAGATTTGTTTTATTGTTATGTAACTACAAAATCAGAACAATGTTTCAACAGACATGAATAGGTTATTCAAATTTAAGTGTAAAAAAGGAGAGAAACATAAGTATATGTGAAATAACACATTTATGAACACCCTTTATCACAGGTTGTTTTATAGTTTATTTATTTAGTTAGTTAATTTATTATTACAACATAAACATCTATATAAAAACAAGATTTTTAACCCCCCCCCAATCTGTGCACACATACACAATATTCTGTTCTATGCATAGCATTGAGGCAGCCGGCTGTTCCACTCAGGGCTGGTCTCCAGCAGGCTGCATGCTGTTGGACAAGTTCGTTCTTTCACACCTCTCTGGTGTTAGAAGGACTGTATCCTCCCTCATGCCATGTTGTCATCCTCCTCGCAACCATCCACACGTGCAGCTCGTTACCGTGGCAATTAGAACAAGCCCAAATTAGCCCATTTCGCCTCTGCACAGGTGACTGACATGCACTTTGTAACTTGCTCATTAGAATTCGACTACCCTGCGATTCATCTGCCTTATTGTCCTTCTTTTAACTCAGGGGGGCTGTTCAAGTAAAGCCATATGGACCATGTTGATATGTGTGCTATAGTAAAAACGTAGTAAAAAAAAAAAGTACAGCACAAAGGTTGTGGGTTCAATCCTGGGGAACACAAGTATGTGACAAAAATGTATACTTTGAATTCACTTTTGAAGTTGCTTTGGATAAAAGCATCTGCAAAAATAATAAATCGAAATGTTTTCATCTTATTTACATTTGTGTCTATGTATCTCGGTACACAACGATCCAATGTCGTTCTTTTATATTCTGAACTAGTATTTTATGTTTAATTTAAGATGTAATATTAGGTAACACGTTTGATGTATTGTTTAAAAATCTCCCCCTTATATGTGTGTGCTCTGTTATTGTTTAAGATTAGTTTAGTCTCCATGGCGAGGTCACGGTCTGTTCTGTAACCCCACCGATGCCAGGCAGCTGAGGTAATGCGTGCAAGCAGACAATCTACTGATAGTAGTCATGGCAACAGCAGCATGACCTCACACTTGGTAGCAACCTAAAGGTCATCTAACAGACATCATGTTTTGATGGCCACTGTTTCAACTGAACTTGACAGTGACAAACATCTACAAAAGAAGACATGTCAAAGGAGACCATTGACATAACTGTTTCCATTGCAAACTTTTAAGTCTTTTGTTCACACTAAAGTGTTGCTTTACAAATTGCACAGATACTTCCTCACACAGCACCACAAACCTTAGTTTCACTTTTGAAAACAGAAAATAGAATTCACATGTAATGCTGTCATATTTTTATAGATGTTGTTACCCATTTACATTTTTCTATACGCAAGTGATGGTAATGGCACATAAAACCACAATTTTGCTATTTTTTCATGCAAAATTAGTCTAATACCATTCTTTGCTAGCAAATATAGTTAGCCTCAGACCGTCCATCTAAATTATGTTTCCTTTACGTTGTTGATAAGCATGATTGTTCCCTCTGCCTTTGAAAGCAACTCATTTTGTCTGTTGGCGTTATTACTACTTATTAAAATGGCTTCCCTGCAGCAGTCCAGACTGTTAGTCTAAATGAATTTCAGGTGCTTCAGTAGCAGATAAAGAAGTTTGGATAAAGAGGTATATTTCTCCCTGAGGCCAAGCGTAGTGGTGTGGGTTACCTATTTTTCAACTCCTTGCTGCCTCTTTGTTAAAATGTTGTGAGATTGTGTTAGGAACATTGAGGCAAGCATGCCATTAGAAGACTAGTTACACAACAGGTTTTGGGACATAACAGAATAACAGAAGATCTCATCAGTATAGTACTGGAATCTTTATAGCAGGTAGTTACTAAAATCTTACATCATATATTCATACGCTTATGACCCCAAAAAACAAGGGAGATATGTTGTTTTAAACATTTAATTGACTACCTAAAGTAAAAATAAATGAACTAACTCAGAATAAAGTACAAACAGTGTGGAACAAGATAGCCCAAGTTTGGATTACACTTACCTAGGGTCAGGAACGACCTAAAACATGGAAAAAGGAAAATAATAAATTCTTGTTAGGAGCAAGAATACAACAGAACTGCCAAATGCTGTTGTGTAATTCACACCTAAGTGATGTGTTTTAACGCAAATATTTTTCACAATTATCAGTTGTTCATGTAAATCCATATGCATTAAATCATCATCATGTAACAGGATTTAAACAGTCATTTCTCTACCCTTTGAAATATTTATTATTGCTACATTGGACACTGGGTCCTCTCTGAACTATCTACAACTAAAAACACTTTCTTACAAGCCTGTAAACACAGTAAATTTTGGACTGCAAATTAACATAATTTTGTTTTGTTTTGTTTTTGCAGTGTACTGAAAATAAAGGTTCCTAAAGGCTTTTCTTGGACTGTATGTTTCCATAAAAATGTTTAACATCCACAGAACCTTTCTGTTTTTTACTGAAAAGGGTTTTTTACAGTAACAAAAACAACATTTTTTAACAGGCTATTTAAAGGTATACAAAATAAATTGTTCTTTTAAGAACATTTACTGAAAGGTTCCTTTATTTTTGAGAGTAACTTTGGGTCACCATATTTTCTGGTACGTTTTAGGAAAAAGAACTGGCTAACTAAACTGCCTCCTGTCTCTCCTCCCTCTTTTCTCACTCTCTCGTCCAGCAGTGTGACAGAAGCAGGTGGTTGTTCCTCTACATGCTCTCTGACCTTTTGCATGGGTACCTGACACAAAAAAGCTACAATTCCTGCAGACCCTGTTAAAGGAACTTGAGTCGCTCATTTAAATGTGGCTAGTGGTTTAAATCAAATGTGGATTTACCTATTAATTGAGTATTACTTAAAACAATTGTGGCTTCCAATTTGTGTTCTATTAAATTGCATGAGTTTGTGCTGGTTTGTGCTGGTAAACAAACTGTTTTATGCATGTTGACAGGTTGTCTTGACATTGAGTGATATGAGGCAAAGTTTGTTTTAAAAATTTTTTTAAATTGACTGAATTTAGAAATAATATAAAACTAATCAAATTTCTTATATTTTATATTAACTACTACATACTAAATTAATGTTGCAAACCTGTCCAACTAAAAATGACCTTTTGATTTAGGCCTTTTTCTCTGACCTATTCATGTTGCTCTTTGAAGCTGTTTGACCAAGAATAATGTTATAAAAGACAATTAGTCTGAAGTCATTTATTCTACCATGTGGAGTGTCTGACCCTCGAAGACTTTAATAGCTTTAATTATTTGATTACTGTGCCACATTTAATGCCTCTTTTGTCTTGAAATTCTTTTTCACATGACTAGCCTCTCAAAGAAAACAACATACCTCAAACCAAAATTATTACAAATGTAATGCAAAAATGTTTATGTGAAAGTTTAATGTTTATTGCATGTGAGTGAATATTACTTCTTTAACAGTTGCAAGTGAGATGCAAGACAGTTGCTGATAGTAATGCCACTACATATTAGAATAGGCAACAACTACTATACTACTGCCCAGTTAACAGTTTTTGCAATCCAAACAGTTGTACTAATGTTATGAATAAATACCAACAACATTATTGCACTAAAATATGTACATGTGGGCGGGGCTTAACATCTGGATTTGAATGGATCATGTAAAGTTGCTTTAATATGACAGGTGTTTGGGGGGTGGAGTTGAAAGTAAAGGAAGGATTTGAAAATACATTTTTAATGCATGTGTCTCTTATGGTCAATTAGTTTTCTATCTTCTATGTGGAAATCTCATCTGCTCCTGTTAGTTTCAATTAAAACCTATTGATTTAATACATTCTAAACATTTCACTGACATAGTGGTGGCATGACAGAAAAACCTCTCAGCTGTGGATGTTAAGAAGCAGGGAACAATCTAAGCTTATGAACGCTGACATTTAGCAGTTGAATGGAGGCTCTATAAAGGTAATTATTTTAGCATTTTCTATTCTTGCATCCATTTGGCTTTACAGGGAATGTTCTGCTAAGAACATTAATATTATTAATAGTACATATAATAGTATATACAAAATATTGCTGTTGTTTCATTCTGTCAAACAACCTACCATGCATTTTTTGCTTTATGTACCTGCATGTATGTAAATTACAGAGTATACGTCTTGACCATTTCTCCAACATTTTTATAAATGTGTTGCCCTTGGTTTGCACGCATGTGGGAAATGCTATCAGTGAAGCTTAAGGTGAACACAGTTCTTTTTTGATCCACACACTGTAACACGAGCCCTGTGTGCTTTTGTGTGGCTATGGCTTTGTCTCTCTGATGGGATTTCTGCCCTCTCTCCATTTCCCTTTGTTTCTTCCCTCTTCTCTCCCTCTCTTCGAAGCTCCTCCTCCTCTTCACCGAGCCCACCAATGAGAGACACTTCAGGTGCTGACCTTATCAGGTGGAGGTCAATGCCAGGTCAGGGATCTGTTGCTAGGCTACCATCAGATAAGTGGCGGGAAGACTGAACGCTGGGTTGCGCTGTCATTCAGTGCTTGTCATGTAATCTCATTCATTTGCTGACAATTGCCTGAACATCACAGAAGGTTATCAAGCCTATCCTGTCATAATTAAACACATTAAAATATTAAACCAACAGAGCCAAGTGCTGGCAGCTCCTCTTGGCTTCTGTGATATCAAAGAGGGCCAGCTGAACAGTGAAAATACATAGTTCTTAATTTAGGTTTGGTAGTCCTGTATTTTTAAATGAAGACATCTGAACCATGAAACAAACCAGACATGAAAACCAGACATTTAATGTCAGAGAATTACACACAATTCTCTATTAAATTAGATAAATATTGCATCAGCTTATGAACAAACTATATTACAGTATGTGGGTTGGACGGGGTCATTGGACTGATCCATCAGTGGAGGTCAATCAATCACCACTTCTTATTAATAATAAATAAGAGGCTAATTTTATCTGACTATTTATAAACTCAAATGAACAAACTGGGGCTTCAAAATAAATGTACCAGTGTTTAAAAGGTTTTTAGAACACAGTATACTATTGACTGCAATTTGAATGTGTGATCAAATTCAAATATTGTTAATAATAACTAAATGACTAAATGTCTGTGTGTTAGATTTAATTTCTATGATTTGATTTCTATGATTCTATGATTTTCTAATGTTTAAAGCACTCTTTTTTATAAAATAAAAACAAATATTGACTCATCCTGCGTTGCACTGTTTTTGTCAAGTGAAATGCTCTTTACAATAACATAAACTTGCAAGTCATTTTAAAACAAAGGTATGCGACCTTTGATATCATCACCCCACATTTCCTGTTCCAATAGGAAATAAGTCAACACAGAGGTCTCCAAGCTTCCCAGAAATAGTTTTCTTATGTTATTGTGGTCTGGGGTACTGTAGGAATGTTTGTTCATGTCCAGACTCATGCAAAGCATGATGCACGATGAATTCCAACATCATATCATCCCTGTAGGTCTCTGTAGTCTCCCTGTAGGTCCTCGCCATGACAGAATATTCCGTCACTGTCGCTTTGAGTCTGGTGGGTTAACGGCAGGTCAAAGGATTTGGTGATCAGAGATTCAGTGAGCCGTGAGCCCTGCTGGACAAGTGCTTTGATAAGGGGACTGCTGCTTCTGTGCTTGCCCACTTCTGAAGCTCTAATGTGGAGCTTTGGTGAGACTGGCACGTTCTGAAAGCCTAAGTCTCAATGTCTGGGTTCTTGCCAGCTGACATTCCACTGAGGCAAACTAAGGGAGAGAGAGAGTGGGATAGATTTATTGAGGCATCAGACTTCACCACAGGAATGTTCAGTGAAACGCCTATGAAGACGAGGATAAAGACATTAATGTCAGACATTGTGCTAAGCTGATTTCTGTCTTCTTCGTTTCTCTTTAATCGCCCATGTTTACCTTGTTTGAGTGCATCCTAAATGAGAGACTTTAGGATCAAGCACAACATGTCTTGCCACTCCAATGAATATTCAGCAAGCAAAGACCACTATTTGCCTGTCTCTGAGTCACAGCTTCTCTGTGGTAGGAAACACTGGTGGTCAAAAGGCAGAGTGGGAATTTGTGTATGTGTGTGAGTGTGGTTGTGTTTATAAGAGAAAGAGAGATAGACAGAGCAGAGAGATCCTTACCCGAGGAGAAAGCAGTGTAGGACTTGAAAGGCTAGCTTCCTGGCAGGCGGGAGTTTTGTTCTCTTTTTTAGAACAACCAGTGAGGTGTTTAGAAAGGAGAAACCAGCATACCATGGCTAGGTTAGACTGTTGGCCATAAAAGCAGAGATGTTTCTCTCTCCTCAGGGTCTAATGCTAATGACTATAAAAAAGTCAGGAATCTGAGAAGATTATCTTGAGAGACTTTTATTGTGTTTGTACATTATAGATACAATCCCATAGTTATATGCATCTATAATGTACAAATATATGTTAAGGTGGCTCCTTTATAGCTCATGATTTTTAATGGAGTTATCCATTATGTGTCTTTCAAGAATCAACTTTGTCTCAGATGTGTTTTAAAATTGATTAAGAAAAAGGAAGTATAAGGGCTGTAAAATGATTTTGAACTTCATGATTCCAGGACCCACATGTGTAGCTTAGTATCCAGATATTTTCCCTTCTGTTTACAGACGTGACATAACCACAAGTCAAACTAAAAAAATCAAACCGACCTGTTTAAATTAGGAATTGAGTTAAAGACCCCTATTGCATCTGTGGCCATGAAGTTACTGGACCACATTTAAAGTCTCTGAGTCCAAACCTCTAGTGCAACCAACATTTGACATAAGTTATTCTCTTTCCTGTGAATCCTTAGCTTATGAAGACTCCAACATACCCTATGACCCCCTTTTTGGAATTTGTTGAAACACATACCTTTTCAAGTTCCTCCTAGAGTGTTTGTCAGATTAGCACAAAATTATATAGTATATAGCATCTACTCACCCAGAGAAGTTATTAAAAGTTATTAAAATCTGTTTGTGAACTAATTTAATGACAAAGACCCAAAACTGGTTCTGTACAAATGTCTTTACTAACTTTGTGTTTTGACATACCTGTCATACCTGTCTTGACCTGAAGTGACATGCACAAATTCAACCAAATTGGCGTCACCTATTAGTGCCAAGGTAGGAAAAATGGCTATTTTTGCTTGTAACTTTAGATTTAAAAAGTTAAAACTTTTTGATTGATCAGTGATGTATACCCATCAACAAATTCTAAGGCAAGTATGCCTTTAGGATTCAGTCAGTTTTGTAACAAAATATTATATGTGTCATTAATAGCACATCTTGTTCACCTCATACAATATTGTGAGAGCGCCACCTACTGGTCAAGGAAAATAATCAATTTTATTGTGTTAAGGGCTGCTGCTGTTTTATGCTGATTTTTCAAAAATAAAATAAAAATATAAGTCAAAATAGATATTTTCTTTGTACCCTTTTAGGTTTGACCCAGTTATTACTGCTTTTTAGCTATATTTATATATCATTATTATAAACCTATTATTGTGAATCAGGGTAAGGTAAAGAGACAGTTCTGAACTCAGAACATTCATGTACTTGTTCAGTAACTTTTATTCATTTTAACCAAAGCCAGTTACAGATTACAGTTTTAAATCTTAAATTTGTGATATTTATATTTTTATCTAATTTTTCTTTTTTCTCTGTGTAGATATCTTTAGATGGTGCTACTATATTTTCTGACGTTTCTCAAAGAGCAGACCTGATGAACTGCTGTATTGGCAATATGTAACAGGATGCTACCTGAACTCATCATGAAGCAGAATGAGGGGTCTTTGTTCCAAAATGTCACAATGCATATTTATGGCTGTGAAGTGCTCCTTTTGTATATGCTCAATTCCCTTGTCCTCCAACCATTTTTCTCTACATCACTGTAATATATCCAATCAAACCACAGCAGCACTAAAAATTGCTGGGCAATGGTTTTAACCCATAATGCTGGTTTCAGCCCGTTGGGTATATTTTCACATTTTCCGGTTGTTGGGTAAAAAAGAACATTCTGGGAACCAAAACTTGTAACCTGGGAATAACCCAATATTAAACCCATTAAAATGACTACATTACCCAGCCTGCTGGGTTATGTTAAACAAACTTGTATTCTATCCAATATTTACCCAGCGCTGGGTTGCCAAATTTTGTTGTTTTTAACCCAGCTATTTTTAGAGTGTATGCTCATACAGTGACCCAGCCATCTTCCCATTAACATGGCCTTTTAAACAAAAGAGCTCAGGCATTAATGAAACCTTGTCCAAATTGCTCTCACAACAAAACCTTTAGATTGTGTAAAATAACCACACAATATAACTTAACTTATTGACACATGACAAGTGACAGGCACAGCTCAATTTATATCTTAGCTTATAAAGCATCACTATTGTCTAACTTAACTCTTCCCAGGAAACGCTGTCTAGGTTGCTTCAAGTGTGTTATTTATATTTACATAGCACAGATTTATTTTATTTTTTAGAACATTTGTAACAAACAAACAAAAACATTTACATAAAAGTTTGCATAAATACTTACACCCCACATTTTAATCACCACAAATTGATAAACTATAAAATGAAACTATATTCAAGACATATGCAACATCCCATTGTTCCCTTCTGGTAAAATTATTAAAAAGCAACATTAACCCAGGAGACATTGAATTGAAAATACTGTACCCCAAAGGACACTTATGTGACACTTACAGGTGGTGCAAGGTTTAGTAGCTGAGACTGGAGTAAAGGTGCAACAATCAACGATATTAAGAACTGCAATAAAACTATTACAGATAACAAAAATACAATGTAGGCCATGTAGTTCAATAGAATGCAAAAATAGTTTAAGGACCTGAATACTTTTGCAGGCACTCGATGCTCAGTGCACAGAAACTATATTGATGTGTCTCATTACCTTTAATTAGCAATTAGATATTTAATTAGCAATTAGCACTTATACTCCACAGCACAGACAGACATTGCTAATACTTCATTGTGAGCACAGAGCGCTGTCTTTAACTCAAGGTTAGACATCAACTGTGCAATTGTGCAAGTCTTTAATTTGGTAGACCAATTTAGTGACCAATTTTGTCAATATAAAAAAAACCCGCATTACTTCATAAGTATTATGTATTAAAATTCTATTTTAAGATGGATTTCAGCTAAAAATCAGTTCAGCTAGGTATATGACATAGGTCTACAGGGTCCAACCAGTGCCTGAATTCACATTTAATAACCTGACCTGCAGTTGTTGTGCAGATATAAAGTGGGCATGAATTTCTGTGTAAGAAATAGTAAGGTTCCATTTCTCATGTTTGATCAAGGCAATGCTCCCCCATCATTTCCACACTATTACCCCCATGCGGTGCAGGGATTAGGAAGAGGAAAGGGGGAGGAGAAAACGTACACCCCAAGCAGCCAATCTGGATTTCATTTGAAAACTCCCGTGAGGTTTTTCCATTACCCCCTCCCTCCATATCCAACTTGACCCGTAGAGAAAGCCCTGACCTGCAAAGGTCAGCCTAGTCTAGACACTCCTTGCCTTTCTGTCCTCTTTCTGGAGATAGCCCGTGGCAACCAAGAGGTACCTCCTCCCTTCCCATCTCACACCCTCAGCCGATGTTGAAGCTGCCTCTGTAATCTTTTCATTTTTCCTGCACTCCCTCTTAGGTCTTTGGGGGCTTTGAAGGTGAGGCGGGTTGTACCAGCAAATCAACTGTGCCACTGTCCATCTGAGTTCACCGGTATCTTGAATGCAGGGAGAAAATAGTCCTATCTGGCATTACTGGGCAGCTATTACCAACATGCTACTGTTTTCAGAGTCACTATGGGGTTATTCCCAGGCTCATGGCAAGTGTAGATTGTCTGTGCTGAGTAAATGTAAAAGCTTACTTTTGTCTCCAGCTAGTCAGCGTTGCATATATACTAGCGTTCACATCATATTTTCTTGTTGATACAACTGGTAAAACCTGGAGCTAGCAAGGTCTTGGGTCCAATTCTCAGGGAACATGAATTGATCAAATGTATAGAACCTTGAATAATAACCAGCTATAAATGTATAAATGCATACAGACACACAACTTTTCAAGAACACATCAGTAAAGGTAGTTTCTTCATTTTTGGCCATGAGTTAGAGAGAAATATTCTTGTCCTTCGCCAAGGAACAGGCACAACAGTAAAGAAAGAAGCTTGTAAAATCTGAATTGTGTCTGTGCAGCTCTGTTGGGTTTTTATTCTGAATCACCTAACAAGCCAAGCTTTCACGCTTTCAGGCTTTTCCAGTGAAGACAAAAATGTGCTGCAGTGATAGACCAAAGAGGTCACCTTGAGTATACATGCATATCAGCTCTGTCACACCACATAAAAAATCTGTATTTTTTTGCCACTTAATAACCAGTTATTGTGTTTTATGTGTTACTGACAACTCTATTAACCGTTTGTTTAAAAGAAAGATTTCTTTGTTAGAAAAATACATTTTTTTTCATCATTTTTTTCCCCTCCTTGAGGACATGAACTCAAAATAGGCAATAAGGGAAAAAAATGTTTCATTGAATATTCATTAACTTGTGCCAGGGTGTGTACACGGTTCTTAACCACTCTTGTTTATGACTTAAGGACTTGTAGCGCTGACCTTAGTTTAACACGGTGCCAGATACCAAATTAACCTCTACCCTCCTCAGGGCTACCAATGCCCTGCTAACAAGCAAACTGTCTGGATACGCCAGAAGTGCTTTATGATTCTGTCTCTCAGGTGCATGCCCTTCCTGTGAACAAAAGACAGGTTTTTCTTCCCATATTTTTTTATTTATTTGTCTACGAAAGATTTTCATTTTTTTGGCATGTCCTTGTTTACAGTTTTACAACACAACGTGCTTTCTGTGCAGTGCAAAACAAAATACAGTTTCAGTTTTTCCGTTACACATGCAATAATTTAACTTGCATCACCGTACATCTTACAATAACATTTTTCAAGTAATTGACAAATAATTAAAATCAACCTCTCTATATTCCTAATACTAATACAGACTTTATATTCCTATATTCCTAATACTAATACAGACTTTTTTATTAATACTAATACAAACACGTGTCGACCTGACGCATTGTCTCTCTGCATTCTTTGTCACAAATGACCGCAAATGTCTTTTGCGGCTTCCGTAAGATGAAATTTTATCGACGCCTCTGATTGGCTGCGCGATGTAAACATTGTGAAAGTAGACAAGGCGCGTCAGTCCATTGGTCAACAACACTCCGCTGAAACGTGCAGTAAACGTTGGGAAGCTATATAGGTAAGCGATTGTTTGGCAATATATATTGCATTTAATATTAGGATTTTTTTTAATAATTGCAGATGAACTGCAATTATTATCGCAAAGAGTTACAAACGCAATTAATCAAACGTATACTATAATGGATGATAATGGTAGAGGGCTAAGTAGCCGCTTATGCTAAAAGTAGACCGGTGTGGGGTTCTCGCTCTTAAAATATAGGTAGCCAACTATACTTGCATACAATACGAAGTTACAGATTGTAGCCTGACTTGATTATTTTAACACGTAGTTTTTCAGAGGTAAACTAATGACATGAAGCATCTCGAATTAGCGATGCAAGCTGACAAGCTTCTCGTAGCTTGACATTGCTATCAGTGCAACCGAGCAAGATATCTTTAACGATTTTTAATTTCAGCCAACGTGCTATCATCACTTTTGTGAATCACTGTTTTCTGCAGTGAAAATGAGTCTACGAAAGCAGACACCGAGTGATTTCCTGAAGCAGATCATTGGAAGACCAGTGGTGGTGAAGCTAAACTCTGGTGTGGATTACAGAGGTACAAACAAAAACGACTGTTACGTTAAATAAATGGCATCTTTGGGTCAGTCATGCCATGTCATTAAATTTGAAATGTTGACTTTTTTTGTTAAGTGAATGTGCTAAATTATTGTGGGGATTTTTATGTAAGTAGTGCTAAATACCTTTAATGCTAGTGCATTACTATGTTTGGGCTGGTTTATTCAATATAGCAGTTCATAGGACCAGGTTTGGGCATAAAACAGTATCAAACATGCCTTGGTTAAGACCCTGTTGAGACATCCTGTTTAATAAACTGCTAAAATTCTCCAAAATGCCTTTATCTAATATGCCTTTGGGTTCCAGGAGTTCTTGCCTGCCTTGATGGCTACATGAACATTGCTGTTGAACAGACAGAGGAATATGTCAATGGCCAGCTGAAGAACAAATATGGAGATGCATTTCTCAGAGGAAACAATGGTAAACAGTGTCTACATGTTAATTGTCCAGTGCATTTGTTTTTTCTTAATTCTTTAATAATGTTTCTTTAAGCTAGCTGAGCAATACTGGGGCAAGTTTAAAGGAATAATTACAATACAGTTTACTCACCCATTATTCCTTTCTTCTGTTTAAAAAAATATGTTTTGAAGAATGTCTGAGCTGTTTTATTTTCTTGTGTTATCACATTAAGTGTGCAGATGCACAAGGTTTCTTGTCAATTATTTGTCGCCATACTTAATATGTTGCATGCATTGATACATTTTTGTTATACCTTAATATCAAATAATGTATATTTTGGTTTTATTATATTTAGAATATGTTTAAATCACTTGAGCGTACATTACTTTGTTGCTACAATAATTTTCATTGTATGGAATAACAACAGCTCAGATATTTTTGTCTTATTTTCTACAAATGAAGTAAAAGTTGAAACAGCATGGATGTGTATTCAAAATGTCTGTTTTTGTAAGTGTATCTGTATATTTATTATGTCTGTTTTGTAAGTGTATGTGTATATTTACACATATTCTATTCTACACATAGTCTACTTTTATTTAGATATTTAGATCTGTTTCATTTCAAGTTTGGTAACTTGTTTTATATTTGTACAGCTGTTTTGTGACAATGTACCATTGTGAAAAGCACTCTATAAATAAATTGAACTTGAACTGTTCTGTTCAAGTGTTTAGTAACGTTTAAAAATGCCTTTGCATTCTTGCATTCAAATATTCTACTTTCTCTTTGTTTTCCAGTGTTATACATCAGTACCCAGAAGAGGAAGATGTGAAGCCATTGTACTCATTTCTTTTTCAATGTTAAATAAGTGAATTATTGTTAACTGTTGATATTTGTAAGTGTTTATTAATTGACGACAATGTCTTGAGTTTGTTTCATGTTTTGTAACAAACATTTCATGGCCTGCTTATTGTAATGCAGTAAATTATTTGTTTTCCAACAGTAGATTTTGTGTTTGGGTTTTAATAAGTTTGTTAAATTGTTCCTTAGATGCTTCTATAAATATTTAAATTGTGATTTATGCCAACATAAGAAACTTCTGATCATCACATTTAAATCTGGAGACTCTTCCACATATGTACACATTTTTACTGTTTAAGTTAACCTTTAAAACCCTTCTGTTCTTACATGTACTCATGTACATTCAATTATCCTAATGCTGGGTAGTATTAGTACTTAGTACTAGTATTAGTACTTAGTACTAATAGTACTTTTCTCATTTGTCAACAGGTTGAACCCCAAATTCTAAATTTTCTTTCACCTTTGATTTCTACCACCAAATGATTCTGAGAGTGTTACGGTTTATTAGCCTAAGAGAAAAGGTAAACATATGTTTCAATGCTCTCCTATTGAGTGCTTTGGAAGTTTTAGATTGAAATGGTTTTGTATGGTAAAGAAACATACTGGAGCACTTATTTCTTTCTGTGTCCACATATATATGCTCTTTGCCCCCATTTAGGAGACTGCCAAGGTCGGCTCTGAATGCAGGATCAAGGACACAGTATTGATTAAACCTTGTCCGTAACCGGAGTGAGTCAAGGCTTTCAAGCAGAAGCTTGGTATCATTACAGTGACCACAGCAAATGCTTTTCTGCTGTAATCAAATATCAAAACCCCTATCGTGACGCTTCCCTGCAGTCCAAGATTAATTAGCACTGTTTGCAATAATGACCTAATGATTAAATAGACTGTCTTATGAGGGCTGTTCTAATGACCTAGAGTAATAGCCTGAAAAATAACTGACAACAAAGGCTGGCTTCATTATCTGTAAATGCTGTCACTATCATTATACCCTCATTTGGTTAATCTGCTATATTTATATAGATGTGATAACTACATTCGTTATAATATAGACTTTGCATAATACACGTTCAACTAAAGGGATATAGAATGTTTGCAATTTAGACTTTAGATTTAAATAGACTGAATTGCATTCATTTGAGTGTAAGGTCTATAGCTCCACCAGGAGTTAGACCCCGTTATTGCAATAGATCAGAGATAAACCAATCAAGTATAAGCCATAAGCGTCAAGTAAAACACTGGCTGTTGTCTGAAAGCTGTGTAGTTTAGCTAAAAGAATTTAAACAATCAAATTAGCAAACAGAATGAACAATTTCTTTTATATTGCCAGTGTTCATATTTCATAAAAGAATGTATATAGGCTTAAAATCATGTTTTGTGAATTTTGTATATTCATAAAGTATCTTATCTTATGAGGTGCATTTATTGGTTTTAATGGGAGTAGGAATAAACTGTTCCTCTCCGATTCCTAGAAGTGATACAGACATTTCCAGAATTCTGATAGCAAAGCCAAAATGTGTGTGTGTATAATGTGGTGTCATGCACCACACAGTTTGTGAACTAGATCTGGTGAGACCCAGCTCTGCCAGAGAGGTTAAAAATGAAGATCAACTTTCATGTGATGCTGTTACACCATTTTTTACAGCATGCTTTTGGAGTCCAGTTATATAATTATTTTATTCATTTCTTTCTCTCTTCATCTATATAACATCACATAATATAAACTAAATTAAAAAAAAATTATATATAAAATATATATCCTGTTAAATTTATGGATATTTATGGTTATTGTCTTTTAAGGTGAAAATAACAGAAAAATAATGAGTTTAAAAGCTTTAGCCCTGTGTTTAAGCGCAGTGTGTATATAAGCAGTTTAGACTCATAGAACAGTGTTGACTAGCTTTCTACCGCATGCAGACTCTTAATTTAGACTCCAATACTGTCAACCTTGGCCTGGAATGTGCTCTCTGACCTTATTATCTGAAAGGAACTGTTCTGGAAGTTTGCAAGTGGGGGTTGAATGATTTATCCAGACCAGCCTACAAATGGCAAAGTGAAGCCACTTGGCTAGAAGAAGTGGCATTTATTTTGGGGAAAAGCGTTGGCCCTGACAGCACTGCTTACTATTGTGTATATCGACCTCTTGTGGTTGTAAATTATACCTCTCTGATGAAAACGGATTACTTCAACTTAAGAATAGTGTGCTGGAGCAGTGGGTGGGAGTATTCATTGATTGAGAGAAGAATATGGCCTCAGTTAAAGCTAACTAGACATTCTCACTGTATTGTCTATAACAACACTCATACATTCCATTATTCTGCTGTTCAAAGCAGGCTTGTGGATCTCGCATGTGGATGTCAAAGGCTGTCCATATTGAGAGTGTAATGAACACGCACACAGCAAAGAATTCTAAACGTGTGATTCAAAAATCCATACTTTCATATGGTACACTTATGGTGGAGCTATTTTTTTGACTTTAGGCAGATTTCTGTAATGATTACACAAGAGGGAAATGAAGAATCAAAACAGAAAATCCGAAAGCTAGTTTGGGATCCCCAAGTGCGAATTAAAATTTTGGCTCATGCAAAATGCTAATTAATAACGTTTTGCTTCACAAGAAGTGTCAAGACCATATAAAAGGACATAATCAGAGAAGTTTTAACATTACTTTTATAGTTGCATCCTAAAACAGATGAAGAAGTCCGGGCAGCTCATCTTCCGGTGCATTCCTAGCCTTGCATGAAATACAGGCTAACCCTGCACTCAAGCAATTAGCCCCCTTCACAACACCATTTTGACTGCCAATTTGTCTACCATGGAACATAATGCAGAGTTGTTGGCAAGCGCCCAGCATGCTAATGGAATTGCCAGAGTGTTTTGTTTCTCGGCGAGTAACCACGGTGGCTTTGTGCTGTCAAGTCTCTGAATTGGCCAATGGTAATTGAGTGTGTCCTGTAGCTGTCGCATTTAGGATTCACTGACCATCACTGGCTTTGCTGTGTATTGACTTCAGAGACACAAAATTAGCATATGTGCTAATAGGACAGGTAAAGGGATGGAGTTAAATGTGTTTTCTGCAAATGAATCTTCAAAACAACAACTATCCTGAACACTCCCTCCATCTGCAATAGGTCAAACAAACACAGAGGCC
>JBAJNP010002250.1:5332-50186 GCA_036877545.1 Yasuhikotakia modesta
TGTGTGTGTGTGTGTGTGTGTGTGGTTCACATGGCATTTATTAAACAAAACGTAAACAAAAATTACCACCCCTAAAAAGATTTAGATGCAATCACTTTTGCAGTAAACATGATTGTTGTTCTCACAACATCCATTTGGGGCAATGGAAAGAACAGAGAGAGAGAGAGAAAGAGAGAGAGAGAGAGAGAGAGAGAGAGAGAGAGAAATGCCCCTATGTATTTTTAACAACTTACTCGACTGTCTGGTCGCTCAGTAAACAAACCTATAAATGCTTCAAAGCTATTAATAATCTGCCCTCTGACACGCTGTCTTTTTCCTTTCAAACCATTTGGCACACATGCCAAAATAATATCCAAGAACATGTTCACACAAAAGCACTTAAAGCTTAAACAATAAAACACTGCTTTGAAAATAGAACTGTAGACAAATTTTGGTTAATAAATATGGGATGCTAAATGTCATATAAAATGTGCTACAAACAAAGATTTAAAAAAGTGCACTTTTCAAATTTTGCATTATTTTGAATATTTATAGACTTGTTGTCTTTGCTCTCTGTCCACTTTATTGTAAAAAATAAAGATAATATAAGCTCATATTAAACATGTAAACATGTTTAATATGAGTGACATAAGAGTGAACATAAGAGTGAACATGACGCATATATTGCATATATTGCATAACAGTGTGTCTGTCAACACCCCATAATAATTGTTCAGTGTTTCTGTAGTTAGTCTGTATGTACAGCATCAGTCACTCTGGGAAATTACATACTAAAAACACCGATTATTTACATCGGAAACATACTGAAAGATGTGATGTGACAGACAAAATATACGCCCATTGGTAAAATCCATTATTACACAATGAAAGGTTTAGATGGTGCAGTTACAATCTCTACCACCAGGGGCATGACTGCTGTCATATTAGACATTAATATCACAAACAATGATTTATTTACCTGAAACAACTTACCTGACACAAAATCACCTTTAGATATAATATCAGTGGCCATAGTATCAGATGCTACTTACAAAGTCAACTATGGCAGCTACTTATTAGTTACGTTTTCATAGCATTTACATTGTAGGTTTTAAGGCGTATAAATATTAAGGTACTCTGTGTTACAGGCCCACATTTATTGTGTTAGTTCATGGTACCTTTAAGTGCCATTTCATGCTTTTATTTTGTTTAGGAAATGTCTTTACTTGTTGAGTTGAGCTGTTTTGCGCCAGCAGGTGTTGCGATTAACCAGCATCTCAAATCCAGCGTCAGTATGTTGAGACGTCGGATCATCGCACTGGATTTAAGGTAAATAATCTGCTTTATCCATCGCTTGTTTATTTAAGGGTCTGAAGACATGCATTACAAAACTGACCTCCGTACAACCAGTATAAGATATGAGTGCATTTATAATCGCAAAGCAATGCATTTCAGTAACAATGCATTTCAAGCTGCAATTTACGAAACGGCTCCCTATTTAGGATTTATGTAATAATTCAAGAATGATTTATGCAAATGGAAATTTAATTTATTTTATTTGCATTATTCAGTTACACGTTTGTTTGTTGTGCTTGTAAAACGGGGGTTCGGTGTGATTCCTCTAGCGAACAGCAGATGGCGGTAGAGCTGAATGAACTTACAGCTCTTATGAACTTATGACAACATTTTAATGATCGGAAAGTGTGTTTGACTGGTTTGTAAAGTGCTTAAGATACTGAGATCTCTGTGTAAACATTGCTGTCTTTGGCTCCTAAAAGCATCCATGTTTCCCCAGCATGATTTATGAATGTTACCCAGAACAATCTTACGAGCTTCAGTTGCAGAAAAGACGAACTTTCGAGTAACTTGGTCTAAGTGTCAGATGCGCTTTCATTTCATTAGTGTCCCAGAAATAGCAACGAATCGTAAACGTTTCACATCACAGCTTTTACGAGTCACTGACAGTTTATAAAACATTGTAATTTAACAGAAGAAATATTTATCATTCATAATGGGTTATTTAAGCAGGTTTTCAATTGTTTAATGGTTATTTACATTATCTTGTGAATACAGAACACCAGTTTTTCCTTTAGCACCTATGATACGACTGTAAGTTTTAGGCCTGAGTGTGTGTTTATGGGAGAAAAAACAAACCCAGTTTATGATAAGATAGCTCAACATGAGATCTGTAGTGTGAATTATTTCTGGTATGTTTTCTTTCTTCTTCTCTGTTTGGACATGAAATGTTATCAGGAATTTGTGTATGTGGACAGAAGTCACAACACAATAGAAGAAGAATAATATGTGTTGTTTAAAACAATCACTTGTGTGGTGTTGCATTCTGGTGACTGAAACAAGCAGCCTTGTGGCCGATAGGATGTTACTTTTTCTAGCTAGTGTAAAGTGAATCTGCCTTTTTCGTTGGTGAATCTCTTTTTACCATGTGAGATCTGTCCATCCACCTTAAAACACTTTCCAAGAAAATTGGGAAAACCAACTTTATATCCAAGCATCTGAGGCGGTTTAAAGATAACTGTGAAAAATAAGTGCTTGGAACTCTTTGTTTTAATAAATGATTTTTTAACATGACTGTTACGGTTCTGGTGATTGGCTCAGACAAATTTACTAAAACCCCCTGGATATACTAAGTTAATATATGCATAGAAACTTTATCTAAACAGTGAGACACAGTCAGGAACAAACACTCGCATCACTGTTTATTTAATTAATAGCAACACACAGTTTTCTCTGTTTAAATGCTGTATTCATTGTATGTTATAATTACATAAACAATTACAGATGAAGAAGAACAGGCATGTTGACAGATAACCACCCTAAAAGAGATTTATATTAAATTCATCTGTCTTTTCCTCCCTTTTTCAAAGATCTGATGTGTCCATAGAAGAGATTTATTGATGTACCATCTATGGATATGACAATACCATATAATACAGCATTTTAGATACAGTAAACATACCTATTTTTCACAAAAATTATTGAATATATAACACTTACATAAGACACACAGTCACGTTTAATTTAAGCATTAAGACATGATTAATTATTAAATTCAAGCATTAATCCATTATGGGAGGATTGAATAATAAAAATACATTATACAGCATGCATACACATAGTAATCAGATGTTCTATTCTTGCACGTATCGTCGAAAATAAAAGATAAATAAAATAAAAAATCAGTGTATAATTCTTCCTTAATGACAAGCTCTCAGTCCTATTAGTTTTATTCTGTTATTCTGTTGCTACTAAATTATGGATTGAGTGTAATCCTGAAATGCAGTTGTTTTTAACTTTGGGACCACACGTCATAAATTGATGCATCGTTTCAGAACACATTTCTGTCCCCTACAGCAGTATTACTCTCATCAGTCATATTTCTTTTGACAGACAAATGAATTATATGCCTGGACAACAACTGTATTAGTTTAATGTATTTTGCTTTTGAAGGTTATTTTTTCCTTATCTAATTCCTTGTACCGCTCCTGTTGTGTTTTAATACATTGTATGATATTAGCTGCAATTGCCTGAGAAGTTGGAATCAGATGCGCTCGCTGTTTTGTAGTCCTGCTGGGCTGGAAGTTTTCTGGGAATTGTGAAGCGGTGGGGAGGGAGAGAAGAAAAATGAATCACAGCAGAATAAAAATCGGAAAACTACAGCCCAGCTCAGTTTGCTCTGAGGATATTGTTGTCAATATTTCTTCTTTCAACCGCAGCTTGGCGATTTAAGCTGATTCAGAGTTATGGTGTTTTTTAGCTTGCGTTACGCTAGGCATTAGGGCTAGCAATAGTGCTTAGCTAGCTGCAATTTCCAGCCATTTGTACAGCGTTGGTGCCTTTAAACTCGTATTAGCTTTGTGCCTCAAGGAAAGAGAAATAATATTTCACATACAAGTGTGTTTCCTTTCATGAATTCATCCTTTATAGCTATCATTGTGTCTGACAGAAAACAACTATATAGATCAGAAAAAAACACTTCTGTTTTGTACCTACATTGTCTACAACACTACAACTGCAGCAGAGTTGCTTTTGCAGTCCACTTTATAAGATGCACAATTGTTGTGAGTTATTCTGTGAAATATATTCATTCTATGTATGAATACATTTATTGCATCTGTCTTAAAGGTAAGGAGGCAATTTTGAGATGCTTGCAATAGCAACCTAGTTTTATAAACACAAGATCATCACTTAGCAATCGCTCTCTCAGAATGTGAAGAGACTTTTAACCAGCGTACCAAAAATGTTTATGGATAAAATTGCCTACCCTGCCTTTAAAGTTTTGAACTGGAGAGTGTTTTTTTAAACAGTTTTATATTATATATTTATTTAATATTATCGATCAGTTATGCAGAGTTGTTTCTATAGCTGAGCCTAAGAGATGTTCGTGAGACATCAGTGTTCACCGTGGACATGGGGAAGTGTTCGTAGCTGTCCTCAAGCGCTTGACACTGGCAGTGTAGCATCACAGAGGCCACATCCTTTCTGAAGTTGCTGTTGAGGAAGCCGTAGACGATGGGGTTAATGCATGTGGAGCTCATAGCCAGCAGGTGACAGACTGAAAACAGCAGGTCGTGATGGCAAACAGGAAGTGCTTCGTGATGCCAGTCCGCAACCGCATTAAATGCATTTAATGGCAACCAGCACACGGCAAACGCCACCACCAAAGTGACAAGCATGACGTTTATACGTTTGCTGTGCATCACCCGCCTGTGTTCGTCTCCACGGTTACGGCTGCACTGGCGCTCCAGCATGCGCTGCCTGCATTGCAGGCGGGTAAAGATGCGCAGGTAGCAAAGCAGAATGAGAAGCAATGGGCAGCAATACTGAAAAAGTAGCATGCTGGTGGTGTAGAGCAGTTTATGCTGCTGCGACGGCCACACCTCCAGACACACCTGCAGGTGGCGCAGCGGCGCAGGAAGCAGGCTGTACGGCTCGCTGCTGAGTAAGTAAAACGCCAGCAAAGGTAATGCGGTGACGCAGGCCAGCAGCCACACTGTCAGCACGGCCACGTATGCCTGCGGGATGCTGGGCTTCCAGCCTGACGGATGCAAGATGAGCTGATGCCGTTCAAGCGCAATTAACACCAGAGACAGAACGGAAACAGTGACCGACACACACTGCACAAATGGCATCAGGCGACACAGCAGCTCGCCAAATATCCAGTGATCCATCAGCGTGTAAACCGCAGTAAAGGGAAGGCAGAATACACACACCAGGATGTCTGATGCAGAGAGGTTGGTGATGAGGATGCTGGTGACATTAGGAGGGTCCCTCTGGTGCGTGATGATGCAAATGAGGAGGATGTTACCAAGCAACCCCAGAATTAGCACCAGGCAGTAGCACAGCACTATTGTGAGCGTCATGGCCCCAGATTGCCAGCAGGGGGCGTCGAGCAGGAACAAACTGCTGTTGCTTTGATTGAGGCTGAGGGTGGAGTTTAGCAGCGCCCGCCACCAAGGCATGTCAAAGAGAGCCGACGGCATCGGACACCTCAGGATAGCCACCGACAGCAAAGCATCTTGGGAGACTGAAAACAACAGGGAGGTAGATCCAAATTAGACATCACTGTACACCACAGGGCATTCTGCATGCATGTCACCAACAGAGACTTTCGGGACTGTGGCATTTTGATGGTTCATAGTATTTTTAGCTCATAATAACAACAGGTAGCTTTGCAGTAGACAGCGTTTGGTGGTAATTTGTTTAGGAAACAAATTACAGGAGGCAAAAGATGCTTTTAATGATCAGACTGAAAACAGACAGAATAGGAAAGGATATTTTCTGAGCGCTGTTATGAGTTTCCACAATCTCCTCTGAGAACAAAAATAATGAGAAACTTCTGTGTGTGAGAGAGAGTTGAGTTTGACCTTTGATTAAAAAGTCTCTGTGTTATTAGATTGTTTTTGCGAGTTGAGGAATAATAGGAAAAAGATAATGAAAACTGTAGGGGTAATAATACAGTGACTTTTTCAGTCCATTTATAGACGTTTCTCTGGGGTTGGTCATTGATCAAAACCTGCAATGGTTTATAATGAGAATGCAATCAGTCAGTCTAAACCAAGCATCTATAGCTGAGTATGTGGCAGACCAGTCTCGTATCGATCTAAGTGTTCCTTATGGATAATCTATACACACACATACACTTACACACTGAACTCACATTTACTGCACATCACTGTTCCTGACTCACCTGATTCACACAGATACAGACTGAAAAACTCTTTACATTGTCTGTGATTAAAGTGTTAACATGCTAAGAACAACTGAGGGACTCAAACTTATCATTCTGTGACTCATCATTGTGATTTAATCTTAAAAAATAAAGCACTTGGTTTTTGGTATTTTATTTGTTTTGGCCTAAAGCAACATCACATACCAAACACCCGTCTGCCGCTGTTTAGACAATTCCACCCAAACTCACCATCCAGAATTTGCCAGATTACAAAGACATGTTACACATTTAAACTAGACTAAAACGTATCAAATAAATTAATATATAAAAAATCCTGGAAATTTCTATAGAACATAAATGTAAACATGTTTTTGTCATGTTTTCACTCTCTGTAGCCGTGGCTCTTTTCTCTCTTTCTTTCTCTCGTTCTGATAATTACACATAATGGGAAAATTAAAAACATCCTGTATTAATCAATTTATCTCAATCATTCATTACTTGCAGCGTTAGATCATGAAATTGATGTCGTCATTTACTCAGCGCAAAACATTCTTTATTCCTTTAAAAAAAAAGGAAGATTGCAGCTATCCATCACTTACGTTCTGTGTAACATCATCTTTTGTGTTTCAGAATGAAAACAACATGATGTTGAGTTAATGAGGACAGAGCTGTCCTTTTAAAACACATCTGCAACTTGCCAAACAAACAGCCAGGCTAAGTCCAAATATAGTTTTTGTTCAGTCTGTGTGTGTGTTTGAAAGAGGGAGGCAGGATTGATCCCTGTCGTATAACTCACATCCTTTCATTGAACATCATTAGATCTTATTTACTTGTGATAGGATTCATAGATGATCACATTAATCTGATGCTCCGTCTCTCTCTTTCTGTTTCATTTGCTTTCTCTCTTTTTTATAATCCTCCTCAAAATCTCTTATTCTTTCCATCTCCTTTCTTACAGGTGTGAATTTACCCTGAACAAACCATGAAGTAACAGAAATTCTGAGCCTCATATTTCAGCTATCTGAGATCTCGGTGGCTATTTTCTATAAAATCTCTCTCTGCTCCAGAGAAATTGTACATTTCTTTAGTAAATGTTAATGTACAAAAACCAAAATCAAATTTGTACAGTGATGTGATTTAATTTGTCACGACTTAAAAGATGCCTTAAAAATACAAATTGAACTGCAAGAGGCTAGATTTTTATTTTGACCATAATCTGATACAAATAAGGCTTCAAGTATCAATAAAACCTGTGGCCATACTGCCCCCATCTGCACAAATACACTGATCACAGGAGGTGTGTGTGTGTGTGTGCGTGTGTGTATGTGTGTGTGTGTGTGCGTATGTATGTGCAAGGGAGAAAATTGCCTGTGTGTCTTCACTTCATGGCAACACCAAAGGGCTGCAGTCAGTGTAAACAAGCCCGTCAGTGTATCACAGGTTACTACAACCTTTCTTAACCTATCTGAAGTTACAGAACAGCTGTGTGAGCGCATGTAATGCACAGCGGCTGATGCACAGCCTATCAAATGTCATTAAGGAATGTGCATCATAAAACAATCCAAATAAAATGCTGAGTTTTTTAATGAATAAATTATTTTCAATTGCAATTGTTTAATTGTTTTGTCATAATGAAGATGCCACAAAGATAAATGTTTCACTCTCTGATACATTCCTAAATAAAAACATGCAACAAAGTTCCTGTTAGATCAAACATGCAGATGATTTTATGTAATTTATTATTTGTGATATTTCTGATATTTGCAAATACACTTTAAATACACAACGTAAAAACATGTATTTATGTGGGTGTGTTTGTAGCAGTCTAAAAACTCACCTGTCCTCTGTAGCAAACTGCTTTCAGCCAGTCAGAAAAAAATAGCTTCAGGTATTAAGCCACCATATGCGTGTGTTTCTATTCTATTTTATTCTAATTCTCTGAATCCACATCCTTGCAATGTGCTGTCTCTGTAGTAAATGTTCTACTGCGCTTCACTCAGCTGTATAACTCATGTTATTTACTCTTTTACTGCCCACGTGTGGTAGGAAAGATGTACTGCAGCACCGTCATTTTTTCATTTGTAGGTTTGACACATAACTATTTTTCTTAATGCACAAACAGATCAGAACAGTCCTTTGCTTATATGATGTCTCTTCACTCAGTAAACATCAATGTATGTTCTGTTATGTTGGCATTTAACTGAATATTTGCACTGTAACAAGAACACTTTAAAATACAGTGCAAGCAGTATTTTATTCACATTGTAAAGTAACTTGAATAAACTCATTCACTGTTTTACTGCCCACGTGTGGCAGAAAAGATGTACTGCACTGTTTCTTTATTTTTGGGTTAACAGACATTGTTCTTTATTTTTTAAAACAAATGCACAGCCCAACACAAATTCATGCTCACGTGTATGTTTATTTAAAATGTGTCCAGGTAGCAGAATTTACACCTGCATGTATTTAATGAGATAAGTTTTACTGCTGAAAACATTTTTGTTGTTCAGTACGTTTGCTGGACAGTTGAGAGTTTCAGACAAATGTTGAAGCATCGCCGTCAGTCACTTCGTAGTAATCTTCACTTTCTGCTCTAACAAACACAAATGTTTTGGAGTATTTATGCAGTTTGTCCATAATTTCCTGCAATTTCTCTGCCAGAAAAGATGTCAACTTAGTTATATGCAGAAGTTGTTCTCATGAGACTTTTTGGTCATTTCAGGAAGAAACTGTTGTTCTTGACTCTTAGTCCTTGTCATTTTAAGATCCCAATAAGTTGCCATGGTTTTAACGTAGGCTATAATTTAGGAAAAAATCTCTCAAGGTGTTGATGTTTCTTTGATTAGGGGATCAAATCTTTCACAATGTCAAATTTAATCTAGTAAAGAACAGTAAGGTACAGTAACTAAATGTATACCACGAGACCCTCAATGCTGGAGAAAAATTGTAGAAAAAAGCAGACAAAGTAAAAATGATTCATGATTCACTTACAGCACATCATCTGAAATCAGTCCTTCACAAACATCAGGAACATATTCGTGGTCTTCATAGTCTTCAGACCTGTCCCAAAGATATTTCAATGGATCATAATTTTAGAAACTGTAGTTCTTACATGAAGACTAGTTAAATACAGTAGGAAAACGACATAAAGTGTTATGATCTGTAAACATTTTATAATCCATTAAATCAAACACTATTTTATAGTGCAATACAAACGGAAATAAAATCTGAATTGTTGAATGGCAAAACAGAAACTGTAGATATACTGAAAACTGCGCTGGTCTGGAGCTGATAACTACAGCACGGAAAATGCATGTAAATAATGCAAACGTACCCTTCGCAACAGATGATCCCAAAAGTGACACATACACAGTTTAATCGGTCTTCTACCCATTCTGTGTCAAACTCATGCATGTTTCCCTTGTTGTCAAGACAGCCTAAGCAATAAAAAACCAATAAACAACATTAACTTTGGACTTAATCATAAGCATAAAGTTTAAATCTGTACTCCTTGCGTATATCATATATCTTTTACATACCCTTTGCACAATCTTACCATCACAAACTCATACACATGAGTTTCATGAGTTTCCCTACGGCTGGAAATAGCCACTATTAAGGGCTATTCGGAGATTTATCTTCACTATTTTTCGCTGGTGAAAAGATCTTGTAAACTCTGTTCTGCATCCCTCACTATAATAAAAAACAGCTAAAAACCTCGATCACACGAACACCTGACACGAGTATGAGTTTCATAATAAAAACTAACCTTTTCTGCTCTCCCCCAACAGATATCGCGTCTATCAAGCATTGAAACGTAACTGTACGGCTGGTGTCACTGCCTCCGTAAGATCTATCGCTTCTTTGTTTTCATCACGTTTGGACAAAAGCGTAAATAAACAAACGTAAATAAACAATAAATAAACACACGCACGCAATAAAACACGCAAAATGCACGCAGACCTTCCTACCTAGTGTTGCGTTTTCGGTGCCTTCAGAGGAAAGTTCTTCATGGTAGCAGGCGGTACACGAAACCCAAACTGTACAAAACGCAAACAGTCGGAAAAGCTGAAAGTGAGAACACACAGAAATTAACTGACTGCTAAAAACACAGGATGTAAAATAGCATTTAAGCGACCATTGCATATGAAACATGCATAATCTTAGATATGTGGTTTCTATGATTCTATCATATGTTACAAAAAAACACAAATCATCCATTACTGACTCCATTAAATATTCCCTAACAATATAAATAAATGTTCACTACCATGTTGTGCTGAGAGATGGTGAGCAATGCAATACACAAGGTGAGATAATGTTCAATAGGACAATAATACGTGATTTATGAACTCTCATCACATGCCTCTTTATATGTATGTGGATATATAGAGATGCATATGTTTTATATGTATTTTTAATAGCCCCTCCCCTGCTTCAAACTGTCCGCTAATGTGAAATATCTGTGTGTCTATAGTCACGTGTTATTTGGTGGTAGAAGTAATTAAAAGTTCACAAATAAAGATCAGGCACGAATAAATACTAAATAAAGCACGAGTCTAAACTGTTCTCATGTAAATGTTCTTGTTTTCATGTAAAGAATCAGACTAGATGACCAAATTAAGTCAATCCCACCCAAGTTTCTATTGTTTAATAATGTGTGATGAGTTGATAATATTCGGAGTACAATATTTTTTGACAGTAATGTGTTGATGTCATTTACATACATGTCCTGAATACACACACAGTATAAATATTTAAGTAATGCATGTCTAATGAATGGGGTGGAACTTTATGAGAACTTTCAAGTTTCACGTTTCTGTAACAGATGCATCAGATGTCATCAGTCGTGTTACTGTCTCCAGGGTTGATTATTTAAGGCACAACTTGTTACAAATCCAGCTTGTTTCATGAACAATTTTGTACATTTTAAGATTTGCATGCAAGTGGTTTTAACAAACACCAAAACAATCATTTTACTGGGTATTAAACCAGAACACATAACATTTAACCTTGATTTTATTGATATAAAAGCTCTATCAGACGATGACAGTCTTATTTAGTAGCTGCTAACAGTGTTAACTGAATATACATGGTTTGCTGGGTTCAGAGGCGAGTCAAATGCTGTATGGATAGTTTAGTTTTGTCAATAACCAACTTGCAATCTTCTGGGAGCACAAACATCATGATCACGCCTTCAGAATCAACACAACCTGAACACACGCATAAATCATAAATGTAAAATGAATACTTGTCATTATAACAGCTAATATATCCATCTGTGGACAAACACTTTGGATAAACACTTCTGCTGAATGCCTAGATGTAAAATCTGTGTGAAAGTTTTGTTCACGCTCATCATAGTGAACATGAGTGTAAATGTTTTATCTGCAGCAGTATGTTTTCATGCTGTGTATGTTTTGATGCTCTTTTTTTCTCTCTCTCTTCTGACACATAATGGGACATCCAGTCTTAATCAGTTCATCTCAGTCACTCATTACTTGCAGCGTTAGATCATCCAACAGTGAAGAACTATGTTGTCATTTACTTAACATTGCTCTCAGATGAGTCCGGGTATAGTTTGTGTCAAACGTGTAAATGTGTCTACTGGCCTTCACTCAGCTGTATATTTACACGTTTACTCGTGTGGTAGGAAAGATGCACTGCAATGTCCTATTGAAATTTTTATTTGTAGGTTTAGGTGCTCTGACACAATGATTTTTTCTTAATGCACAAATCAAATGCACATTGCTTACATTTTGTCTGTCCACTCAGTAAACATGTATGAATCTCATACCTCCTTTTTTAAAAGAATGTCAAACCCTTCTATTTTAAAAGCCTAAAAAAATGACAAAAACTTGCATGAGTTTTGACTTTATATAATACAGGGGATGGTTGTTTACAAAGGTGATGCTTTTGTCTCAGGTTGAGCTCTGGGTGACTTGAAGTGTTTCTGATCTCAGACTTTAGAGAAATCGTCTAAAAGTGTTATTTTGTGTTTAATGATGGAGCCGCTTCGAGTCTGTGGTTAGTTTTTCACTTTCATTCTGTTCCTCTGTAGTAACTTCTGCTGGGTTTTACTGCCCACGTGTGGCAGAGAAGATGTACTGCACATTTTAGTTTGGGTTAGTATGAGCTCTGTTCATATCTAACACACACTGTTCATTATTTTAAATAAATGCACAAGCAAACACAAATGAATGCATACATGTATGTTTATTTATTTAAATGTGTCCTAAACCAGCTCGTTTAGCAACATTTAGCAAACCTGCTTTTATTTGAGATTATGAGATAAATTGAAAACACGTTTGTTGCTCATTGTGTTTGTTAAACAGTTGCAAGCTCATCATCATTGCCAGTCACTCCAAAGAAACTGCCTTTTTCGGGTCTAAAATGATCACAAATCACAGATGTTTTGGCACAATGATGAAACATGTCACCAGAAATTGTGTCAACCTGAAAAACTAAAAGATAGATGTGAAACGATTCCTAATTTACTTACTCGGTGTCATGTGACATAAATGATCCAGAGCCATCATCGACAAAATCGTGTTCCAGATGGTTATACCTGTTCCAACAATATTTCATATTTATTGATCTAGAAATCGTAAATTTAAGATAGTAAAATACAGTAGGCCATTTGTGTAAACATGAATATTAAAGGAAAACTCAACGAGATGAAGCTAAAAATCAGAACTGTATTATGTATAAAGTGCTGCAAAAAGCTCACAGGTATGTAAAGCTCACAGGTATGTAAAGCTCACAGGTATGTAAAGCTCACAGGTATATGATGCAAACGTACCTTTCACAACAGATCAAGCCAAAAGTGACGCATACACAGTTTACAGGGTCAACTGTCCATTCAGTGTCAAATTCATGCAACTTTCCCTCACTGTCAGTACAACCTGAACAACAAACAGAAACACGTTTTAGATAAACTTAAATACCATAAACAATAAACAAGCACACAAACAAAACAAACATTTTATTACCTTTTGGGGCATCGTCAGAATCTGACTGCAGCATCTCAAAAGAGCAGCCGGTACAGTAAACGAAGACTGTACACAACACAAGCAGTCTGAAAAGCTGGAAGTGAGAACAAATATACAGAAATGAACGTTAATGTGACATTAAATTACATGACACTGTAATGTTTAAAACAACATAAATATAGAGTACATAAACATAGAGTATTGCATATGAAACGTGCATAATTATAGGTATCGTGGAATCATAGAAACCATATACCCAGTTTTTTAGTTACAGAAAATGATATCATAAATATTGCATAAATAAAAATTGAACTGGCAAACATTCCTTAAGAGATTGCATTAAAAATTCATTTACAATATAAATAAATGTACATTACCATGTTGTGCAGAGAGATGGTGAGCAATGCAATACACAAGATGAGATAATGTTCAGTAGAACAATAATACGTGATTTAGGAACTGTCATCACATGCCTCTTTATGTTTATATATATGTATATATTTTAAATACACCCCACCCAACACCCTGCTGTAAACTGTCTGCTGATGTGAAATATTTGTGTGTTTATAGTCACGTGTTATTTGCTGGTAGAAGTAATTAAAATGATATAAACATCTTCAAATAAAGCATGAATCTAAATAGGTAAATGCTTTTAATAACTATTACAATGTCATGTTTTTCATAATCGTATTAAGATTAAGTAAACCTCACACAAGTTGCTTTTATTTAGTAATGTGTGAGTTGGAAATATTGAGGGATCAAAAAGAATGAAATAAAATGAGAGATATCAGTTTGCCAGTGTTGTGCATAACAATTTTATGAACAACATTAAAAAAACACAACAGTCACATGAACAATGCAATTTATACTGTAGATAACAATAAATAAAGCAAAACTCAACCAACATGGTGGAGTTAACGTAATGTGTTGGGTGAGTCCTGTTCCATGCTAATAGCTTTTCTACACTATAAACTTTAGATGCATGTTGACTGTATAATTTTAGTAAAATGACATTGTGCTAATTCATCAATGATAAAAAGTTATTTTCTATTATTTATATTATTCATTTTTTATATTATTTATTATTCCCAAACGTTAAAAGGTAAATTGATTCATGATCCAGCATCATTTTAAATCGTGTTCCCCATCGTTATGATATTTAATATTTATTAATCTAGAAATTGCAAAGTTCCTTAATTTTAAACTAGGAAAATACAGTATTGCGTGTAACCATAAAACTCTAAATAGTTTAGGAAAACTGATAATGAAATAAAGTTAAGGTTAAAAATAAAATTATTTTATGCTGAAATCTCTTATGAACATGGTGGAGTTAACACGTGATATGTGGTGTGAGTCCTGTCCCATGCTAATAGCTTTTCTACACTATAAAGTTTAGATGCATGTTGACAGTAAGAACTATAAATAAAAGACAATAGGAGCAAAACATTTTTCATTTGCATTAGTTTATTGATCATTTTATTACATTTTGCAAAGCTTGCAACATAGTAAATATCCTTTATCCAGAGTACAGTTTCATTTACATTCATGTGCTTGATGTAGTTTACATACATGTCCTGAAAACACACACAGTATAAATATTTAACCAATGCATGTCTAACTAATGGGTTGGAACTTTTTGAGAACTTGGAACTTTTTGAGATGCTATGATGTCATCAGCCTGTTACTGGCTCCAAGCTTGATTATGCAAAGCAGTGGCAAAGACAATCTGTTTACAAATTTAACTTGTTTTAAAAAAATTCTGAAGAAGTCTTTCATCATATTTAGTAGCTGCTAACAGTGTTAATTGAATATACATGGTTTGCTGGGGTCAGAGGCGAGTTCAATGCTGTATGAGCATTTAGTTTTGTCAACAACCAACTTGCAATCTTCTGGGAGATCAATTGCTGTTGGGATCCTGTGCACAAACAGTTAAAACATTTTTTTAACAGTAGTGAGAAAAACCTTGTAACATTGTTCAAGCGTTCATCAGAAGTTACGATTAACTTACATGTTACAACAGCTCATACCAGATGATGAACAGACACAGTTGTAACAGTCAGTTGTAACCCACTCAGAGTTAATGTCATGAGTCACGCCTTCAGAATCAACACAACCTGAACACAAGCATAAATCACATATTTAAAATTAATACTTGTCATTATAGAGTCACTTCTGACTCTTAGTAAACTTCAGTACCAGATATCAGGCTTATCTAAATAGATTGATGTATTTTCCTGGTTATTATTACAACTAATATTGTTTAGCAGATACGTTTTTGCTAAATTATATATAGGATTTTTTTTACTTATTTGCATTGTAATATGTTGATTTTTAAAAGGCGAGTACATTTAGCCCACCAGACCTTTAAGATTCAAGAGTTTTAGAAGTTTGGTCACCTTTTGGCAGCTTTAATTCATTGCCGGGTAACACGCCAACCGCAAATCTCTCAAAGTAGCATTGGGCTCTACAGGAGACCACCAGGAAGAACAGCACACACACTCTCAGGGAACACAGCTGAGAAGTTATCAAGAGATCACGTTATGTATGTATGTATATGTTTATATAAATAAATATAGTAGAAAAGATTCAATAGGCTGTACTGTACCATGTTGTAGAGGGTTCTAGGGTTCACACAGCTGAAACAAGTGGTGCTGATCGCGGTCAATATTTCAAACTATCAATGGAGAATTTCACACTTTTATAGCAGTTCAGCTCCAGTGATGGGAGGGTAACACGTCACACCTTTACCCTCTGAGCGCATGTTTGATCATGCCACTTAAAACATATTTGATTTTTCTTTAGAAGTACATATTCATCACAACCGGATTCATAAGTACAAAAGGTTTCTTGCTGAATCATCGTACGCAGCCGAGCCAATCCAGAAGTATTCTGTTAAAGAATCATACCTGGGCCAGAGATCAGACCCTTATCCTAGTGTTTTTCTCCAACAGTGGTCATAGGTCACGGCTTGCTACACGTATCGAACCAGCAACCATTCAGTTGTCATGTTTATCAGACTGGAATGTATTGCCACACCACCGGTCAGATTATGAGACAAAATCTAAGTGTCCTGCAGAGTTCAGCTTCAACCTCCACATAAACCCAGTTTATCAGGGTCTTACTAAACATTAAAAACTTAAGTATGTTTTGGCCAGAAGTCTGATTTGCCAGCTCTGCTCAGGACTGTGTGCCGGACAGTAGAAACATTTACAGTCATCTAGTAACAGTTGTGAAACATATATAATTGCAAAGCTTCATAGCACAGCAGTGACTGATTAAATACAGCACAATACTGTCAAAACGAATATACTAAGCTGTACATCATACATGTACATATAATATCACACATATAAAAATTGTAAACATTTATTGTTCCAAACAAACAATTTGATAAGATCTGCATTCACACATGAATGACTCATTTAACACATTTCACTTTTTGATAATAATAATAACATAATTAACAATAATCTTATAGGTAAACAGAACAGACTGCAGCTCTTCTTTAATAATGGCACTGATGTAAACAGGTCCAACATTTTGGTTATTAAAGATAATACTGATAATTGCGTGAAACACGGTCAGAAAAAAAATCTCTTCTTGCAATCATAAAAAATATTAAGTGTTTATAAAAAGATAAAATCAGTAAAACAATGATCCTATATCTGTAAGACATATTAATATATATTCATATTATCCTTTATAATGGATCAGAGATAATAAAAAGGCACCATAACAAACAAAGATTGAGGTATTAGTGTGTAAATACAGATTAAAGCAATATTTGTATCTTTTTGATTTAACTCCTTTTATGCATGTTATTGTTCATTCATTGAAATACTGTGTTTAGAATTATGACATAATTCTGGTGTGGTTCATTTTAATTGGTGAGTTCTGAAAGCTGCTACACAAAAAACTGATTTTTGCATCAAAGAAAACTGTATTTAAAGAAATAAAGTAAAAAAGCACATTTCAAAATGCTTTAATAAACAAATTCATCAAATTCAAAAAACTTTTGGCCACCAAAACAACTTTCTGATTTACTGCGTAAGTTAGTTTCGAAAAAGTGAACGAATGCAATAAATAAAAATAAATAATACCCCCAGGAATCAAAAGTTCTCAAGACAACTGTGAACCCAAGACGATGAATCCCAGATCTATCCCAGAAGTGTCTTCATGAAGGCAGGTTTGGAGAACGGCCAGCTGTACCTGTTGGGAACCGGTCCGGTCACATTGCACTCAAAGAAAGAGAAGAGGGGGAACCAGACGCGGGCTCTGCGGCTGTGCTGGTAAGCCTGCGTGTTTGCCAGTGTGTGGTAGTACAGGAACAATCTGGTGGTGATGTAGAAGGCGATGAAGACGTCGATGGAGTAATGTTCATGTGCTGCCAGGATGAAGAAGATTCCAAACAGATTCAGGACCCAAGACATGGTGTGAATTATGTGCCAGTTGTGTGGTGTGTCTGAAAGTCCAGAAACATCAATCTGAGATCACGGCACCAAACGTGGTTACAACTCATAATATTACACTTCTCATAAATTCTTAAAAGTTCTTAAATTTTTTCGCTGTAGGACAGATTGTGAAGCAGCTGTGAGCAAAAATGGTATGAATGTTTAAAAAAAGGTTCTTAAATAACAAAAACACAATACGTTTTTAATGTACTACAATATATTTTATATGATCAGCATAAATCAAACACAAAAGCTGAATAAAAAATTTACCATTGTGAAAATTCATGTGTTTTACCATCCTAACACAAAGAACAAAACAAGCTCATAAATTGTATGAGGCGTGTCTTCTAGCTTCAGTGTTTGTTTTTTAATCTCTCTTCAATTAGTTTCATGCACTTGGCAGCTAATAAATTACTGCACAAAACATACCGATTAGCCTAAATAGTGTTTTATGTACTGTAAGTCACTCCTACAGTATATTTACTGTACTGTTACTGTCCACACTGGCTTTATACTCACATTCTGTGACAAAGAAGTTGAGCATGGTGAGAACTACAGTGTGTCCACTGAACATATAATCCCCACACGTCTGAACACCAGTTAATGACATGCCCAGCCCACTCCATATGTCCAGCGCACGTCTCACCTTTGCCCAGGTATCACCATACACCTGCCAAACACACAGACTCACATGATAAATAACAAACTGCAGTGTGTGTGTGTATGTGGTGGTTTATCATGTTGTTGCAACCCTTATTACATAATCAGTACTTTTAAAATGTGTATCTGCTAACGTTTGTCCTTTAGCATACAAACACTGATAGCACAGCCTACAGTCTGTGTTTTATCTCTATTATTATACTGTATAGATAAATGTGCACTTAAGAAACAAATGATGAAATAAAAACTAAAATGAGCCGTTTTCAGATCCAGATTGTATTATAATGAGGATTTACACTTGGTCAAAATTTACTTTGTCAAATGAATTATTAACAGCTATGATTTACCTCTGATAAAACCACACATGCTGACATAAGTAAACTAGCTTCTTTTGATTACATTAAGCTTTGATGTTCTTAAGAGCCTGACCAAAAGCACAATGATTTGTGGGAGTTCTCATGAAGGAATGAGTGTCAATACGGTTCTTCAGAACTGCAAACAGAAATGTTTGATCAGCAGTCAATGCGATTTATGACCCGATGCTGATATCACAGAAATATTATTTTGACAGGTGCAAACAAAGACAGAGAGAAGACAGACAGACAGAGAGAGACAGACAGACAGAGAGAAGAAAGACAGAGAGAGAGACAGTATGTTCCTCACCTTGCCTGAACACTGTAGATGATGACCAGGTACAGACAGTGAAGTAACAAACATTGTGACACAGCGAAGTAAGAATACTGTCCCCATCAAATTACACAACCTGCGAAACAGAATAGACCTAAAACACACACACACACACAAACAAAAGACACGTAACGCACACAGCCTAAAGACCACAGTAAACCTGTCATGGCTTTTAATGATTTGTGTTCGTGTGGGTTTGGTTTACCTGTGTTTGTGCATCAACAGCACCAGCAGTAATATGAAGCCCAGCACCACTCCACATGCTTCAGCCATGGCGAAGGCCCAGGGAATTCTGGGTACACTGACACATAAATATCAATAGTCATTGAGTTATAGTTCTTAACACCCGCTAACTACAGCAGAAACGAGTTACTGAGCAGAAACACCAAATAAACCAACTAACTAACTATGGTGTATTAACTATCACAACATTTTTATACTTATTGTTATTTTCATATTTTCTGATTTTGCTTTTTAAACTATACAAAACATTTCAAAATTGTTGCAATGCTCACAACACCTAAACATTAACTGTCACAGATACTGTAAGAATAAAATTATATAAATATATAAAATTGTATAAAATTGCAGGTTACTTGACATACTTTTATCTAAAACAACTGAAGCCAAACTGACATTTTCCTGAAAAAATCGATAGCTTATTAAAAGCTTACTGCTGGGAATCAGTGTAAAGTTAGGAGAGACAAAAATGTCACAGATTGCAGCTTATTATAATATTCCCACTTCCTCACACCTCCAAACCTGACGCACCTGTCCAGGAATATGTCTGGAAGTGGTGGATATGTTCGCATGTCTGGCACTCTCTCATGCACAAGTACCATTACAAATGATGTCACTCCACACACCAGCATGGCATATAAAGTACTGAGTGCGGTTTTCCAATACTCCGGGTCCAGCCGGCCGCATTGCTGCTTTCGCTTCCCGTTTGAGTAACCTGTGCTGTGCTCCTCACCAACCGTGGTGATCGGTCTGACGCCGTTACAGTGTTGAAAGTCTCTTTTCCTTTCCGCAAGGTCACCAACAATGGCACCGTTCATTCCCCCTGTGTGTAGAGGAGACAAGGTGCTGACCTCTGACCCCATGTGTGTAAGCATCACATGTTGTCTCTGTAGTCGTCTCACTGCCAGCATCAATCTCTTTATGTCACCCAGAACCTGAAGTTCCAGCGGAGGGAAACGCAGGTCAGCCTCACTGAGACAAAGCAGACCGGAACCATCCAACCGATGCTTAGAACACAAGAGTTCCACGTATTCACGGAATCCATGTTCTTTCAGCCAACCGGCTACCTGCTTAGTGCTCCAGCTCTCGACCCCAGCGTACCTGGACCCCGGCATACCTGAGGAGAGGAGAAAAGTGTTTACAAGAATAACACACAGCCCATTTTCATTTGTAAAGATTCAAAGAATCCAACTGAAGGAACAAAAACTCAACTTGAAACCCTGATCTCTCAAAAGCTGCAATCCATAATTTTTACATCTCTACTGCCATCTCTGTTTCAAAGATAAAATTGCAGGTTACGTTCTTACTTGCAGGTGATTTCTTAATGCAGATGACAGGTTTAAATTCAAAACTTCTGTAAGAACAAGCTACACACACTGCACCACCTGCAGTACTCAGATATGCAGAACGGACGGACCGTTCCGTTTATAGACAGTAAATCGGACACCACAGCTCAAATTATAACTCATTATTATAAACTTAATGTTGCTAACCAGAGTGAGGAAAGGAGATTGTGTTTAACACACATCTTATCTATTACATACTTACTCAATAACTGATTTTTAAGTGAAGTAACAGATTGCAGCTTTAAATGATTGTATTTCCATAGCTAACTCTAACCCAGCTGATCCTGATGCTGTCAGTGCTAAAGTGCAGTTTATCTCTCTCTCACACACACACACACACACACACACACACACACACACACACACACACACACACTCGCTACCAAGAGTTACTGATAGAGGGACTGATGCAGTTCAAATCCAGCATGTGTCCTATTGCGCAACGCTGGGTGAACAAACAATCTGTTGTCACCAAACCCACAGACATGTTTTCTCTTTTATTTACCAGATTTGACGCTGCAAAATACAACTGATGTGCTTTAAGTTAAACTGGATACAAAGCGAATCATTACATAATATAATGCGCTGTTCTCAGTGAGCTCTGATTGGAGATGCGTCTGGCACGTGGCCACCGATTCCGGTTTCTCCGGTGAACCGGGAGTTCGTGAGTCTTTATTACATACAGTAATCAGAGAGCAAACGTGATGATCGATGAACAAGCAACAACACAATCCCATATTAATACGTAACAAATGAATTTAAATTGTTCATACCAATAGCAAAAACCTTATAGACAAATAAATGTGGTATCGGCGTGATTTACGGTTTAATGGTGTCTAATATTTGCTTATTAGACATCTAAATGTGTATGAGAATGAACGGAGTGATGATACAATAAATGCTTAAACGCGCTTCTACGATTGTAGGAAAACAACGACACACTGAATCAAACTGGTGGGTCTGTCAAATCAGGTCCCATCTTACCCCGTTTGTCCGTGCAGCTATTAAAATGATCGATATGTGATCAAAATCCTCCCAAAGTGATCGAGGTTCGAGCCACATCAGCCTCCAGCTCGTGAGTTACAGCCATGCTGCCAGTGACGCCCCAACAGCCTGTAAACACGGGACACGTCACACCGACACGCCCCCTGGGCGTGGTTACGGATATCCAAATATGGCTTATATTGACGTTTCTTCACGCTAATGACGTCGTAAACCGGACACGCCTTCTGTCTTTTTTTAGTTTCATTGATTTTTATAAATGTATAAATTTCTTTAGATGTGCTATTAGACTTTTTGTGGAGTCTTTATGGAATAAGTATTTATTAATTAACTTGTTTTTAAACTTTATTTAAAAATGTCGACATGCAAATGTAAAGATTCAATCATGGCAGGTGCTAAGAAGTTCTTTCCTTTGAAACCATTATAAAAAAACGTTATATTTCATGTATGTAACTAAGTTAATTATTCAAGTTAAAACCCTTATGCATGCACAAGAGTTTCACATCATTCACGCCAATGGTACATGCGACTCTTGTAACAATTGCAAAATCTGATCCCCCCCCCACACACACTTTCAAGCTTCAACATTACTGCCACGTGCACAGTCACAGTCAAAACACAAGCGGCTGTTTTTAGGCTGTTTTATAAGAAAAAGAAATAGTTTAATAAAAAGAAATGCGTAAACACACGGTAGCGGAAAACATCAACAGCTCCACGACAAACTCGTAAGTGTGCAGCAAATATTACAAGAGCGTGTGAATGTTTTATTTAGCTATTAGCCTGTGGAGCACAACATACTGTGTGTTGTTGTGTTTGTTACACTGGAGAAACACCGTTTAGCTCTGTCCTGTGAATGACCCCACAATTGCATTAAACAGGGTATTTCCAAACTTAGCTCAATAACTTTATGCTGTAACTTTAGTCCTGGTGACAAACTGCAGCCGATCATTGAACTCAGCATATCTCTCCACTTTCACACCGTTACTCAAAGGTTAGGAATCTCCTGGAACAAACAAGGGTGTGATTTGATTCACATCGCCCTCTTCTGCTGGGCTTATATCATGAAGTCAGATGAAGATCGTGAGATCACGCCATGTATATAAATGCAATTGTTGTGCTTCTACCTTGTTGACTTTGCTCACGTGGTATGTAGTGTTATAATGTGCTTATTAGTTTGATGTTTGTTAGGCCTTTAACAGTGACCAAGTGGACAAGATTTTATGTTGGTGAAGCAATGCAGATTTTTAATGCATGCATATGACGTGACCTCACAAATATAAAGACTACAGGCTTACCAGGCACATATTCAGGCAATTATTTGTTATGATTGTCAAGAATCTGTTGTATGTCGCAACCCACCCTCATCTCCTCCTGGTTCTGAGAACCAGGAGGTCACCCATTACACTACACATAATCTTTGTCCTGTTGGAGATACGGTAGATCGATGATGTAGACTGACACTGTTGGACCACTAGGCTGCGCTGTTGTTCTTCAATGTTGTGGTTAAGTCACTTGGAAACAGTTGCTAGGGCTGTAAAGTTGAGCGTGAATGATGTGAAACTCTTGTGCATGCAGAAGGGTTTTAACTTAGTTACAGTGTTTACGCTACAGAACTCTCACAACTACCTTAATAAACAAGACAAAAACTTACAAAACAAAAACATGGTTATTGTACCTTATGGGTGTTTTGTTGGTTTCAGGATGTGCGATTATCTCATTAAAGATGAATTCAGTAAAACTGTACATAGAATAACTTGTTGGTTAAAACTTATCTACAGTGCAGTACCAGTTTACTGTATTGGCAGGCAGGAAAAGCATATATACTACAGGCTTAATAAATATTATGCATATTTAAACACAAAACAAAATTGAATGTGACGAGACGGAACAGCTGGAGGAAAATTTGCCAGAAATATCGTTGTTAGGATCCTCTGGGCTGCTGACATCACAGATATCAGACATCACTTATTTGCAGGGTACAAACAGTAAAATCACATTATTACTGGAGTTAGTACAGTACTCTACTGTATATCCCCTTACACCCCTTTTAAAACTGAGCCCTGCTACACAAACATTTGTCCACAAACATTCTGGTAACTCATTATTTGTATGTGTACGGGTGCATTTGTGCAAGACAAACGAGAGCGATCATCTGTCTGGGCTTTGTTTCATTTTGTTCAGCCTGTATGAAATGAGAGCTCAGTTCTGCTGTCTTACTTATGCAACTCTGCATTCCTCCAGGATCGTGAAATGGAAAGAGTAAAGCGTGTGTGTGGATATGTGATATGTAGGGCAGAAGCAAAGCCCTGCTGTAGGTTCCAGCCGAGATGCGACAGTATTCAGTATTATTTATTCATACAAATATACATTCAGACACGTCACTGCATTATTCAATGCTTAATAAACTATAAATATTCATTAACCAGAAATGCACTTTTCACTGAAGTGAATAAAGATAGAGAGGAAAAACAAATTGGTTTGAATGTTTGTGAGTGTTCAGTTGCAGATGGATTTATAGAGTTTGTAAGTACATTGTGTGCATTTGTTTCACCAACCGAATTACTAATGAAAGACATAAAACAAAAGAAGACATGCAGTCTATGTAAAACATGATATTGAGGTCAGAAAGAGAAAGAGAACGAGAGAGAGGGAAAGAGAGAGAGATTGTGTGATTTTGCAGAAAGCAGTTCAGGGGGAGGCCGTTGACGTGGCAGAAAGGAAATGGGTTCAGCGTGATGAGGGGAATAAGGAGTGTGTGTGTGTGTTGGGGGTAGGAGGAATGGAAAGAGAGAAACCGAGAGCAGACAGAGAAACAGGGAATGTCAGAGAGGAAATAAAACATTTCTTTACAGGTAAACGCTACAGACGAAACTAAAAGTGGCCTGAATTCTGCATGTGTGGCACGTTGGAAAGCAGAACTGGAAAAATGCAGCTGGAATATCTCTGAACTTTATATGAGAAGTTATGGCTCATATTCGGAGTGTTTGCTAAATGCCGTAGTTTTAATGTGAAGTGAATTTGGAAGAGCTATAATTACATTTTGTTGAGCAATGCCACAAAGCTTTTTAAGCTTTTTTTAAATGTATACATTTTAATTAAAATTAAACAAAACTTGGTTATTGAACAAGCACACAACAGATCATCTCCTTTCCCAATCAGAAGTTTATAATAATGATTTACAATTCGGATTTCCGACTCATCTTGGGTTCATTTGCATCCATGTACGTAGTGTGTATAACCTATCCTGCAATGTTGTGTTTCAAACAGAGATGGCAGTAGAGAGGCAAATGTTGTTCTGGGAATCAACAGCTGTGATTTGGCTGCTGTTAGTGTTTCAATGCAACAGTTTTATGAAGTTATTGAGTAACTTTGTTTCACACAATTTGACAGATATTTTGCTAAGTATTCAAGCAATTGTAATCCAAGTATTTTCAGCAGAAGCAAAGATGTAGAACTTGCTGGATGCAAAGCTGTCAGCTAGCAAACGCGGACACGTGAGCTGATACAAACATATATTAGCTCTCTTGAAATTCTGGATGACCAATCAAAATAGTGGAGCAGAAATAATTCTTGTATATGTGCTACACTTAATTTCTGTGTTTGTAGGTGTGTGATGTACTGATTACTGTATTTTTCTCTTGTTAAAGCCTTCCAGTTGTGCAGCTGAACAAACCTACATTGCAGGAACTTGTCATACACACTGATCAGTGTCCAGTGTCTTCTTTACATTGTGACGTGAGTGAAACTTTGATCCAGAAATCCCCTTGATTATTACCTGTGTGAATGTTTTGGAGTGTATAAATAATGCTTTGACTCTCTGCATCTTCTTAAAAGTAATATAGTTCAGATTCAATATAACTATACACAGCATCTGTGGCATGTTGTCACTTACCACAAAAAAAAGTGCCATTTCTTTGTTGACAACAAAAATGTCCTGTCACAGATGCTGTTGGTAAAATTTAAGTTAAGAGTTTAAGAAGTGTTTCAAATGTGAGTGTGCTGTTTTTGTTGTGTGTCAGAGAGAGAGAGAGAGAGAAAGAGAGAGATGGGATGTGTTTTAGAGAATGTGCAAGTGTGTTTTGCGTGTGTGTGTATGCTCTGTTTTCATAGGCCATATGTTTCTGTTTAAAACTGTTTTAAAGGGGCGGAGAATCATTTGATTGGCATCTGTTTCCCCTTTCTTTATTGCCCCGCCCCCATGCCTTTAGCTTTTGGTTTATTTTCTTCATCTCATCTTTCAGACCTTCGTGGCTACCCCTACTCGTTCTCTCTTTCTTTCTTTTCCCTTTTGCTCCATTCCTTCAGTCCACCACAGAACTGAAGCTCACTGAGGACCTCAGTAATGTTTAGTACAAAAGAGCCCATATGAATTCTGCTGGTGGATGGACCATTGGCCACGGGGCCAGTAGAATGTGTTTGAATTTGAACTGTAATCGCTCAAAACCTTCTACGTTGGAACTTTAAAGCTATATGGACTTGGATGATTGAGGTCTCTCGTACCTGATTCCTGAGACGTTGGCTCCACTCGGATGACCTGTTGATCGTTGCTGCGTTCTGATTGGCTGGGGCCGTGTTAGCATCGCTGAATGGCGCGCCGCAGTTCAGGTAGACGCGGACGTGGAGGCAGTTGGCTTACTGCCTGTTTTTTCCCATCATCCTCAGGGAAAGAGCGAGGAGAGGGTCTGGGTGCAGAGGAGTGCACACGCGTGTACGTGGTGACAGCGGATTACCAACGTCAGGAGAACACAGAGATCAGTCTGAGATCAGGAGAGAGAGTGGAGGTGATTGAGAAGAGTGAGAGCGGTGAGTGACACACATACACACAGATTTTCATTCACAGATATATGGGCACACAAGCATCTGTACACACACACACACATCCAAGCATGTACACTGTTTATGTGACCTTGTGCAGAATCAACTGTTTATTGTGTTTTTCATATTTTTGCTTTGTTTTATATTGAACATAATCACAAAAACCTCCTGCTTTATTACTAGGTTAAATTTGATTTTGAAGTTTTAAGCTTTCAGACATTTGGACCACAGAGTATGTAAATAGCATTAAAAAAAGTGTGTTTTTACTAAAAGCTTCATCAAACCACATCCAAACGGTTCCATCCAAGGTAACTAATGATGGAGTCCAAGTTCCTGACTGTGAACTTTAGAGAACCATTCAAAGCAATGAACAACCTGTTGTAATAGATCACCTGATTATATTATTTATTTTTACTTCAGGAGGAGGTTTGCCAATTTACATTTATTCAGAGATCTGACAGAATAGATAAAGTCTGTTTACAGAATCTTTTGGAAATATACTAAGATCATTTCCTTAAACTGGTTCACATTCAGGTCATCCAGTCAGAACAAAAATGTGACATTGATTTGTTTTTCAGTGTGTATTTTCTGTAAGGCTTTCAAACTGTGACAATGATGAGACCTAAATTTCTCAAGCAATTATTTTGCCAATTTGCAACCGTTTGTGTACAATTTGTTGAGATTATGTGAGTTTAAAGACAACGTGGATATTGTTCCAAAGTAAATTGAAGGTTTCCATACTACATTGAAAAAAATACTGTTCTGTTTTTGAGAAAGAAAAACAGTTTCTAACTAAAATACTTCTAGGTCTTTGCTTTAGAGTCGCAAATAGGCAACTTATCAATAGGCACCCAGGTAACAGTGACCGTTAGCCAGCGAATGTTGGCTCAGAATGTCGGCAAACCTTCTCTAAATCCTCTTTCAAAGTTAACAAGAAGGTTCTTGAAGTAATGTTAGCAAAACATTTTAGGGGAACATGTTAAAACCTTTCTGTATTAAAAAATGTTTAAATGCTGTTTTTTGAACCAAGCAATAATGTTAATACAAAATCTAAAACTACCAACACACAACTTTAGCCACCACACAACTTTGTAGAACTTTGTAGATTACTACCAGTTAGAAATAATGACAATAAATCATTCTGGGATGATAGATGTTTGTGTGCCTGGAAACAGCCCACCACAGCCAGCAAGGACACTTGAGTGAAGGTCTTATAACATCTTAATGGATCCTCCAGAATCTGTCCCAAACTGTGTGTGTGTGTGAAGACATCATTTGCTGAGGGTGGTACTGAACTTCATGTTAAAGTCATTATGAAATGAGTACACCAACCTTTTAGTAGTGCAATGTCCCATTTTCTTTAATACATTTTCACATATGTTTGTAAAAACATCTTTACACACACACACACACACAAACTATAGGCATATATACATTTTAGCAGAGTGAGTAGAATTCTAACAAAGTTAGAACCTTCTGTTGCAATCTTGAGTTGTTTATGTGTCCCTTGTGCTCTCAGTATATAATGCTTTGGTAGAGTGATGCATGCTGGGTAAAGAACCTAAAGGTATTTTTACACCGTATAATAAACTGGGGATCTGGCAACCCATCTGAGTGTGTGGGTTTGTTTGTTCTAATGAGAGTCTCACACTGAGACCACTAACTCATGACAGGTGTGTGTAACCAGTGAGTGCGTGCTTGTGTTTAGCATAAACATATTTGTGGTCAGTAACATATTTTGTTTCTGTTCTGTTTAGTGGAGCATACGATGTGTATATAACGTGTGTGTGTGTGTGTAGGCATACTAAGATGACAATCTGTATGCCACCCATTAACTTAACTCATAAAGTAAGATGTTGACATTATTAGGTTTAAAGCTAAACATGATTTGTCCTTTCAAAATATGAGAATTTTGAAAGGGTTATACTTACTGAATTCTGTGTTATACTTATCACAGTAAAATATTATGCTTGTGAGAACATTTTAAAGATTTAGTTCTCACTAGTATAGCCAAACGCACACACACACAGTGATCTAGGAGTTCAGGCCTAGTAATCTGCTTGTTAAGAATTTCTACATAAATCACATTCATTTGGCCAAATTAACTTCAAAACAAGTAAATGCAGACCAGTATGTTTACATTGATGTTTGAAGCACCAGTTAAGCTATTAGGACAGAGGGGATGTGACCCAATTCAAATTAACAGCTGGAATCAGTTTCATCAGTGGTATGTGCAGATTGACTCGCACACAAACACACACACACACACACACACACACACACACTAACTCTCTCTGTGTCTGTAGGGTGGTGGTTTGTACGAACAGCTGAAGAGCAAGGCTGGGTTCCTGCTACATACCTTGTGTCTCTCACAGGACAGAGAGACAGCCAGAAATCTTCGAACAGCGAGCGTAAGACAAAGATACATACTAAACATCCTTTTAAATCACCGTGTTGCTGCCAGACTGAATCAAGAAGCTTTGAACAAACAGGGAACATCTTTCACAACAGATACCAGAACTGTTGGCTTGTGTTAAATACAAACACCGGCCAAATGTGCTGTTTGTCTTTGCCTTACGCAATGCTTAACTCTTAACAGTTTCCATTTAGTGATTTGAGTGAACTCTGTTATGGGGGTTTATGCCATGTCAGCACATCGACTCTTGCTTGGACAAAGACCATACAGTCATCACACACTGCCAAAGGACCCCCCTGACACCCCCAACACACACACACTCAGACACACACACTCATATTTCTTGCACGTTTAACAGCTTGGGAGTGGATATTTGTGTTGTACATTTCCAGCAAAGATGTCAGATTTTCCATCCCTTATTCCAAAAGACTTTTACTGTACAACTGGGCCCAACACACATTGACCCATATTACAGAGCGAGGAATTTTTGCTTGTGGTGCAGAGTTCTGCAGTGTCTGCATGATTCATTTGGTTTTTCCAGCGCCGTACCAACATAGCAAAAACACATGCAGCGCTTAAAATATTTGTAATCTCATCCCACACTTAAAACAGTATGAGCATCATTGCGTTAGATAATAAAATATCATACTGAAGGGCATTCATTTTTAAAAGACAGCAGCATGAGCCCAGCTAACAGGGAATGTTCTCAGAACATTGGCTAATATAGTTTAACAGTTTTCTCAAAACGTTCTTGCATATGTCAAAAACTTTGTTCTTAATGTGTTGGAACAATTTGAAAATTACAGAATTAAAGATGTTGGAATTATGTTCCTTTAATCAAGCAATAACGTTATACACTGTGTACAAAATATTTATATTTGTCAAACATAAACTAAATGTTTTGAACATTCCTAGAACTCGTAACATTTTCAGCATGTTTTGTTACTTTATATTTTGCTACATTCTTACAACCAAAAATTGTTAGCTAGGGGAAAATATTTTAAGTTCTTAAAAAGCAGACAAACTTGTTTACAGAAAGTATTTTTTGACCATGTTCTGGTTGCCAAATGTTGCAACGCTACACACTGCTCTGTGTAAACTTGCAGGAACTTAATACATCCACAAAAACTTAAGAAAGGTTAAAAATAATTGCAGAAACAGCTCAGGAAATGAGTTTAGCCAGGTTTAAAAAACAGGCTAGCAGTACTTTCAAGTGTGGTCAGGGTGTTCAAATCATTGAGGCAACAGAGGGTCTGCAATTGTTCTAGAAGTGAATAAATGTCCCTGTGAAATGTATTATGCTGAGAGACGGTACGTAACTTGTTCTCTGTCTTTCTCTCTGTCCTCTGCAGCCGAGCGCTATGTCACAGTTCAGCCCTACAGCAGCTCCAGTCCAGATGAACTGGGATTTGAGGCTGGAATCATGGTTGAGGTCATCCAAAGAAATCTGGAAGGCTGGTGGTTCATACGGTACTTTATTTTTCTCTCTAAGCTGCAACCCAACTAACAATTTAAGGTTGCAAAAATGTTTCCATAATGTCTCCACAATCCACCAACAACTTATGACAACTAATAATATTTTGGAGAAATAATAATAAAATGTTGCAATGTTTTATTAACATTTCTGCTAATGTTATGCTTAATTATTAACTGAGACAATATTAGCAGAAATTTAGCCAACATTCTGGGAACATTCCCTGTTAGCTGCGTGTGTGCCTACATGTGTTTTTCACTTATTTTTCCACTTTATGATCCACTTTTTTTGTGGTATTATTTTTGCTCAAAGTCTGTAATGCATTTTGCACTGGTTTATTTGTATAAAATCTCTCTCCTAATTTCCCCTCTCTCTCTATCTCACTCAGTTATGGGGGTAGAGAGGGATGGGCCCCAGCTGCCTACCTGCGGAAGACGCAAGATGGTGTTATTCCTGGTAACCAGGCAACAGAGACAAATAAGCCAGCTGTTCAGGGTCAGGTGGAAATCATTGGAAACCTTATGGAGATCAGTAACCTCCTAAACAAGAAACCAGCCAATGAGAGGCACCCACACTCCACAAATACTCATCGTCACAGCAACACATCTGTGCATTCAAAAACGGACACCTATACACAATACAACGGTGATGCGGACCAGGCCGATGCTTTTCCTAACAACATGCACAGAGACGCCACAAACTTTGTCGCAGCAGGAAACGTGAGTTCAGTCAGGGACCCTGAAGACCAGCTCAGTTCCAGCTGCCCCCCTCACGCAGACACAGGTCTGTCTCTGTCTGTCTCAGATACAAGTGTGTCTGCATCCCTGCCGAATACAAGTGTATCTGTGGCCGTTTCTGAAGCAAGTGTGTGTTCCTCAACACCATCTACACTGAAGACCAAAACGGTTCCTGCATCTCCTGCCATCGCTCGAGTCGCTCCTCAACGGTTCCACAGCGTAGAGACCAGTAAGATTTCTCAGAAACATCCTGTTACACAATTAGTCAATTATTCTTTCTTTCTTTCTTTCTTTCTTTCTTTCTTTCTTTCTTTCTTATTGTTCTCTCTTTCTTTCTGTTCCTCTGTCACTTTTTCTTTCTTTTTTGACTCAACTTACTTAAACTATATTAGCACATTTTTAAATCATTTGTTTTTATGTTTTCCAGGATCAGCATCTAACAGTCAGAAACCACCTCCACGCAGAGAAAACAGCCTGGTCAGTATCTCTTTCCTCTCCCTCCCTCCCCTCACTCTCAGTCTCTCACTCTCTGTCTATCTCTGTTGCAACACACACACAAAACACAAACTGTTCCACACAAAATAGGTCATCTTGTGGCTTATATTATATTTAACACCATATTCTTTTCTTCTGCTTGATTCAGGGCTTTCAGTTACCGCAGCCCCCAGACCCTCCTAGTGTTGAAGCGGAGTATTACACCATCGCTGAGTTCCGCTCCTGCCTGACAGATGGAATCAGTTTTAGCGGAGGACAGAAAGCTGATGTACGTCACCATGTCACTGTTTTGTTATGTAAATGATTCATGTATGTTCAATGATTTTTTAATACTAATATGTATTATATATTAAGGCCCACACATAACAGATCCAGCAAAGCATTTCACTGCATGTCATACTGTGTACGATTATGTATGTGACCAATAAAATTTGAATTTGAATTTGATTTACATAGAATTAAACACCCACCATTCACAAATTATAAAAATATCCAGAAACATATACAGAAAACAGGGAACATTTATAGAACGTTGGCTAAGAGTTAAAAAAGTTCCCAAAGTTGTCAAAACATTGCAATACGATTTGCAAAGTTTTGTTTAATGTTATATATTATATAAAAATGTTATTTTTAATTAGTTAGTGGAACGTTATAAAAAATGCTACAGAATTTAAAAATGTTTATAAAACTTAACATTCAAAATATCATTAAGTGAATGTTTTTACAACCTTTTGGACCATGTTTAAACTCCTCAGCTTATTTGTGATCAACTGTAACACACTGTGTTTACAGGTAATTGAGAAGAACTCTGGAGGTTGGTGGTACGTCCAGATTGGAAGCAAGGAGGGTTGGGCTCCATGTTCTTACATCGACAAGCGTAAGAAACCGACACTAAACCGCCAAACTAGCACGCTGACCCGTCCCAAGGTCCCACCTCCTGCTCCACCAATCAAAAAACAGAACTCTCTTCCATGTGTGGAGTCAGAGGTCATGCCCCCAGCCGGTCCACCAGTGTACGAGGAACCAGAATATGATGTGCCAACAGTGGGCCTGGAATTTGACCCTGAGCAGGAGTTTTTCCCAGGACAAGCGCCAACGAAAGCCCCGCCTCCTCTGATTCTGCGCAAGGTTTCCTTTACGTTGGGGGAAGGGGCTGAAGAGGAAGATGAGGGTGTCTATGCAAATGGTGAGTTCATGTCTGTACCACCATATCAGGAGAACAACCAGTCAGACACATACTCGCCCCCTGGTGCCCACCGGGCGTCCATGTGGGACCCACCTGAATATGATGCTCCAACAATTGAGCCCAGCTTTGAGACCAATGCTACGCTCTACGCACACTCCAAACTCAAGCAGCAGGCTGATGAGTCCAAATACAAACCGTCTGTGCGCCCAAAACCCACAAACCCAGACAGTACTTCCCTCAGAAAGTCAAACCAAGAGCAACCAGTTCAGATTCAATGCAGAACATCTCACACATCTGAGGAGTCCGAGATCAGATCCACGGTGTCTTCTGATGACTCTTCCAGCTTCCAGACATGCTCCTCTTCTGGTCCATCCAATGATGGCTCTTCCTTCCTGTACCGCACTACTGCAGCCTATCAGCAGGAGGAGCCATGCGAGATCAGCTTCCCAGCAGGAGTTCAGGTGGAGGTACTGGAGAAACAGGAGAGTGGTTGGTGGTTTATTCGCTGGGGGAATGAGGAGGGATGGGCACCCACTTTCTACCTAGAGTCATTCAAAATTTCTGATACAGCAGCCAAAACCACAGAGAAGGTTAATTCTGAGATGTCTTGGTGTGGAGCTCCTGTCTCTGAGCTTGAGATTGCAGTGACAGTAGATGTTGGAAAGGTAGGGAAATGCGTAAGTTTGGAGAAGAACGAACAGCGTGTTAACCAAAGTCTGAAAAGCGGCCACAGATCCAACCAGCAGAACTGCCGAGTCGGTGTTAAGCAGCTTGCAGTTAGACCCCAGAATGTGCTCATTACAACCCACAACAAAGACAATACAAACAGCGCCCCGTCTAACCGCACCTCAATCCACAGCTACAATGACCAATCCACCTCTTCCTGCACAGGAAATGCAGACATCATGAGACGTAAGGTCCCCGTTTCCATGGTGAAGCCTAAACCTCATCTCATTCACAACAACCTGAGAGAAGAGTACGTGTCCATCGCCGATTACCATGGTGATGCAGAGACGATGAGTTTCCCTGCAGGTACCAGACTGGAAGTTCTGGAGAGAAACCCTAATGGATGGTGGTACTGCCGCGTTCTTGACTCAACTAAGACACGCAAGGGATGGGTGCCCTCCAACTTCCTTGAGAGGAGGAGTTAGTTTAACTCTAGCGGGATAAATGTTACCATTTATACTGAATACACATTGAAATCTTACAACATGCTTCTCAGCTAATGGTAGGTTGTAAGAATGTTTCTCTAATGTTTCTGTTAGTAACAAAAACAGTGTTATTTTGAATGTTTTGTGAAGGTTCAAAATGTTCATAAGAATGTTAGTTAAACATTGGTTAAATGTTTTAAAAAATGTTTCACTAACAACTTCAGAATAACATTTTTGATGCATATGATGTTAAGAAGTTTTACTAACGTAACTACAGGAATGTTTTGGATAACTTGCAGAGAACTTTAGAAGAAAGCCAAAGTTTAAGAACATATCTGGGGTACTAACTGAAAACACTAACCATGATAACTGCTCTTAAAAGATATGCAGTGAGGTTCTGTTCAGGCTGGAAAAAGGGTGAAATGTTTTAATAAGTTTATCCTTAGTAGAAAATTTGTCCCTAGCAAGCAGTTCAGCCACATGAAACTAAACTTACTTGGATAATAAGTGTCATGTCTGGACCACTGGCAGCATCAAAGAGGATTTATAATCCAGATCACAGAAATGACACACTGCACCTTTAAATCTGAAGTGAAGTCAGTTGCTGATTGACATGTTTATATGATGTGTTCACACAGGGCCTGTGCCAGATGATGTGATGTTGTTTTCACTGACGAAGCTTGTAGTTATTGCTGGTAGCTGGTTTTAATACGGCAAAGGGTTTTGTTTAAATGTGCCTGTTTTCAATTGTTTATTTTTTTACTTTTTTACTAAATAATCAAAGTTTGTTTACAGATCAAATGCACTTTCAAATCTATCTATCTATCTATCTATCTATCTATCTATCATCTATCGAATGTCTCTTGGTTCGTATATTTAAGCATGGTGCTATTCTTTTACTAAATCATTTTCTTTTTAAATAAAGGCTTGTAAAGTTGGTTTTCTGTCTTTCAGCTTTATAATTAATTACTCTTTTGATACATAACCAGGTAAGTGGTTAGTGTTCACTCAGTCACTCAGCTCAGTTCCAAAAAACAACAGAAACAAATAAACCTTAACAAGAGTCACACTTTTATAAAGTCACGTGTAATAAAAACTTTAAAATAAACACAGAATTTATTGTATATAATGTTTAATTACAGATACTCACAGTTATGACAGTTGTTGGTTATATAATCCACTTCTAACTTTTACAGTAAGTGAAACTGAATATTGTGAACATTGACTTTGGTGTGTAAAACATTTGTAGTTACTTTAGTGATTCAAAAAATCTGTTCAACAACACGTACCAAACCTGTAGTGCAGTTCTCAGACTCTGAGAGTATAAATATAATTTAGGTACAGTATAAAGTGTCCAGTCCATTTTTAATAATTTAAGAAATAAATGTACAAAGGAATAGCAGTTCTTCAAAGTACAAAGATGTTAGGATACAAACTAAAAATCTGAATGTATCTGGTGCTATAGTATTAAATCCTATTATGCACTTCTACTAATTACAGAACTTTTTAACTGCTGTTATATTAATGTCATATTAACATTTTCAAACAATATCCAGGGTTTCGTGGTTGGATATTTTGTTTAATTTAGCTGACAGGTTAATCCAAACTGACAAACATTGGTATAGATTTATTCTCCCTGTAGGATTTTTTGTTCCAGAGCACAATTGTGATCCTTGGAAATTCTTTTCTAGGAGGGAAATGACCTCAGAAATCAACATGTAAAGGTTTTTAGAACGTCCATCTGATCCTGTTTGTTTATAAGGTGGTTGCCAGGTTACATGCTGCGGTATATTTTGATGATGTCTCTGATTGGGCTGCGGCACATTGGACAGGACGGGTTTGAGGTCTCCTTTAGCTTCCTGCCGCATGTGGAGCACACGCACATATGTCCACAAGTGTACAGCACTGAGTCTACAGTCCTCTCACAGCAAATCAAACATTCTTCACCGCTAATCGCACAGCATGCTGGGAAATCTGTGGATTCTGAAGACGGTGAGCTGGACGTTGTTCCTGGTGATTCAAGCCAAAACATATAAATCAGTTTAATCAAAATCATATAGTAGAACTCTGTATGTATGTACGTTGATATAAAGAAAACGTTTATGTGTTAACATTACGTTGCAGCTTTAATCTTTTATGCTTTTATATCAAAGATGGTCTCTGGGGTTGAAATAAAAACACACCTTCAGAACTGCTGAGGCTGTGTGGGTGGGGCAGAGATCTGTCAATCAAAGCTCTGACTGCTGTACTGTTGATCTGATTGGCTGTGGAATGACTGGCAGGACTGAAGCTGGACCTCTGAAGTTGTGAACAGGATGGAGGGTAACTACAGGAAGTGCCTAAAGAGAAACATTAATAGTGAGAAAAAGGCACAGTGACCAACCCACTGCATGAATAAAGTTAAACTTACCTAGTATACTTATTTGCTTAACATGTGGTTGTAAATGGAAGATCATCCACAGAGGGGTGGAATTATCTACACACATCTCTCGACAAGCTCTTCCTCCATTGTGACTCACAAGCACCTCCCCTTCTGCCGTTGCCCGGAAACCAATGATATCCCCACCCACAAGTGGTGAGGTGAGGCAGCTAAATGCCCAGAATTCCTTGCGGTCCAACAGATCATTGGGATTGACTGGCAGGTTTTTAGGATTAATGTGGGCGGGGTTACAGGAAGTGAATCCATAAGACAAAAGTCTCTTCAGAGAAGGTGCCACTGTTTGAGACCTCAGTGAGACCTTCAGGAACACACATTCTCCACAGCGCAACGGTCGGTGAGTGAACACAAGGGCACAATCCTCACGTCTGTTGTAATAGCGCACCGCTATGTGCTCGGTTAGCAGTCGCAAACCGTTGCCATGGACACTGTGGAAATGCAAGTCATCATGAAGCTGACGTGACAGCACTGAGTTGAGGGTGTTTGGAGAGCTTGAGAAGGTTGTTAGATGTTCCTGATGATCAAGCTCAGAAAGGTTGCTTGACAGATTCCAGTGGTCGATACCTTCAGGTCGGATATATTCAGCTGGGACCATCTTACTGTCTGTAAAACAAACACACACATAAACATGCATCATGATTTATCAACAAGAAAGCGTTCTCAGAACACTTGTTAACAGTCACCAAAAAAATCACTGGTTATTTAATGGAAATATTAGGCAAACTTTCTAACAAATTGTTTGTTGAAATGTAAAAATCTAGGTGTTTATGAAACCTGCAACATAAGCACCAGGGCTCTGTGGTTTAATTTTGACCTCAGTCAGGAAAAACTTCACCACTGACAACAGGCAGGAGATGATGAGGACACCAGAACTTCAATTGCTGGTCTGCTTTAACTTTCAGCTCGGAAACTATAACTGCAGCAAGATCAGCAGAAACGTTCTTAGCCGCAGTAGCTGGTCCGCTTTTGGTTGTTTTTAGTTTCCAGACTCAATGTCATTGCCTCTGAACAGCCTTCAGCTGACACTGATGAGTCTGAGCAGGAATTATTTAGACATGGAGGCTTCAGTGACATTGGGGTCACAGTGAAATGGAAGATCAGAAGAAAGGAGACGTGTGTGCATGGGTTGCTGAAATACTTCAATGTAGCTATCAGCTATCAGGAACGTTCTCTAAACATTGGCCAGCATTCTCTAAAGGTTCTCTTAAAGTTATCAATGTTCTTGTTAGTAGAACTTTTTTAATGTTATATATTTCTATATAACACAGCTCCATTACTTTTAAATAGTGAAACATTTTTAAAAATGTTACAAAATAAAAAATGTTTAAAAAACATTCTTATAATCAAACAGTACTAGAAAACTGCAAGTGTTAAACGTTTGTAGACTTTATGAATTTTTTTTATGTTTTTGAAATGCTATAGAAATATTCGTACAACCTAAAATTGTTAGCTGAGAAAAGTCTTGTTTTCAAATATTTAAATGTCACTGCATGATACAAAATATCAAACAGAAAAACATGCAAACTGTCTGCATGGCATGAATTCCAAAGAAATTCCATTTTTTTATTGTCATTTTATCAGTACGTGCGTTTTCAGGGACCTGAGCACTTGACCTTGGCGCTGGTACCACGATACTCTACAAGCTAAGCTACAAGTAGTCTAAGTTACAAGTTCTGGTGTGATTTAAATCAGTGAGAACATGGAGTGATTTTAATCCTGGCATTTAGCCTCCTGACTATAAACACGTTTTGGAGGAGACAGGGGTAACACAAGAGAGCACGGCATGTGCAGATGACTAGCATTCATCTGAAAAGTCTTTTCACTGTGAGACACGTACGCAGTTTGGGTGTGAGATTACTATGGTAAAAATATAACTGAAGCTTAAACACAAACAGCTGATGTTGAAGCAAGCTGGATGACAAAAGCTGAATATCAATTGTCAAAATATGAGTGATGTGGGTGTGTTTCGGGTAGCTTTGGAAAGCTGAGATTGGTTATATAGTGACAGCTAAATGAGTCCAGCTGTCCCTAAGGGTTAACTGATGTTACACTACCACTGACCCCTGACACACACACACAACTTTACAAACACACACACACATTTACTTATCTAAATGGGGACATTCCATAGGCTTACTGTTTTTACACACAACTAGTACAATATAACCTAAGCCAAACCCACACTCTAACCCTAACATAAAACACAGTGTTTTTACAGTTAAAAAACTTTGTTTACTATATTATATATAGCATTTTTACAAATACAAACATCCTTAGACTTTTCAGGTTTTGTATAAATTGGACAAGTACAATTTTTTTCCCCCAATATATTGTTCACTCCCCCAAACACACACACTTTTGACTTCCAAGACACAGCGCTATCTGACTCTGTGGAAACGCTGCCTATTTTTACACAAACGTATGAGAGAGTGAGGGAGAGTGTAAGAGAGAGAAAGAAGACCTTTTCTAAATGTATCTTGATGTATCTCTTAAATTAGATTGTGGAAGTTCACCAGCGCATGAGATCTGACCTAACACAACTTTAAAGCCATAAAACCTTACTTCATAATCTGACAATACTAAACCATGTAAACAAAGAGCAAACACATGCCCTGGCCTGTGGCCACATACCAGCACCAGCACTGGGCAGAGAACATAGTTTTATGATCTTAAGACTTGTTGTTGGCCTAATTCTTCTGGTCAATGGTATCAGACTATGTTTCATTTGCAAACCTTATTAAAACAAAAAATTAGAAAATGTCATAATGACCACATTTATTGATGTTTCAAACAGTTTTTGTCACTGTGCCAACGTTCTGGAATTACACAACATACTGTACAATTTCATTGTAGAAGTGCAAGTGTAAGCGGCCCTTCCAATCTCTCCCATCTTTTTCCATTGGGCTTTTTTAGTAATTAGGATAAGAGGGCATAAATGTCGGATTCTATTTTTAAATGTCGCGAATTTAAATCGTTTAAACGTGCTTGACCCCGCTAACCTTTTTAACTTATCGACAGATCAGCACGTGCTCGCTGGAGCGCAGCTCAGATACCGGCCCACATTAAACGCAGACTTGGAGCTCAACAATTCCACCCGGAGCATAGTCTGACTGGCATGTCATTTGATCTGTGCAGAGCGCTGAGAGTTCCTCCACAGAAACTTCTCCGCACCGGCTTCGGGGAGTTTGATGACTTCTTTGCTTAGAATGTGATGAGACGTCCTCAACTTCTGAGACATGACCACTTTTATATTACAGTGGAAAGAAATGTGAACTCACCAAGTAGCTGAACTCCACGAGTCAACCCATAAACGTCAATGATGGCCCAGGCTGGCTCTCCTGCCAGCACACCACTGAAGAAGAAGATCGGGGCGCCCTCGTTTACCCTGTAAAACGCTCGTCCTGTATGGTCCAACCAGAAGGACAGAACGGTTCCCTCCTCGCACTGTTCCTCAGGCAACGCTCGTGCCCAAAATCCTCTCTCGCTAACAAGATCAGGGCAGGCAAATCGGGGAAGCCACGCTGATATCAGATCAGAAGGGTCCACTGTAGTGAAACCCACTCGTAGGGCACCACTCCAACAACCCTGTCGTTTTGTGATCTGGAAGAGAGAGAGAGACAGAAAAGATTAAAGCTGTTTATTTAAAAGGACAGTTCACCTACAGTCAAAATTAACAGAGAAAACATTGAAAATCGCACAGAGAATGTCAGTGACTGCTGACCTCAGTCACCATTTATTTTTATTGCATGAGACAGAAACACTAAAAAAACACACCTGAGACAAAATTGATCCTCTTTTCAGTCACACAGGTTCAGAAAGATGTGAAGCGTGAGTAAAAGATAACAGAACTTTCATATTTGTGTGAACTATGCTTTAAATCTGAAGACTGTTTACAAACACTGAACCAACAAAAACCAACAAAAACAAGTTATTATGTGACTGTATGTGATGCTATAAATAGAGACCAGCAGAGGTGTTTATCAGACACTGACTCCTGTTTTCTCAGCAAACACCCTCATTCACCACAACAAGATAACAGCACAACCTCACATGTTAGCATTTCTAGAATTCTCTTTTTCCTTCACCCTGTCTGGAAAGTTTAAGATGGAGTGATACGGCAGAGGGATATGTGAGAGCTGTTTTGGGACCACACAAAGTGTTTTACAGGAAGGGAGAATGGTGGGCTACGTACCCTCAGTCGAACCTGTTCATAAATTCTGATTGGCCGGTTGGTGAAGGTGATGGCATTACAGAAGCTCCCCATTCGGCGCACATTGCGCTGTGTCTTGTCCATCACGATCTGAGAACCTTTCGTGTTGGCATGGAAACAAAGTGGCAGGGGGGCTTGTGAATCTTGATACATGCTCTCCTTTAGGGGGTAACAGTGAAGCGCTCCTTCTAAGAAATTGACAAAATTAGGGATATAATGAGGCACATTTAACAGGCACCCCAGCTAACAGAGAACATTTTCAGAACATTGGCTATTTTTCTCTAAGTTCTCTCAATGTTTTCAAAACCAAGAACATGAAGAACATGTTTAATGCTATATATCAGATTTATCATTAATGTAACTTTTAAGTTGTTGGTGGAACATTTTTAATACATTTTTTAACAAAGGTTGAACAAATGTTTAAATAATGTTCTTAAAAGTATCATTTATCGATATCATCAATTTGTCTAGTAAAATGAATGTTTTGTATGTTCCTAGAACATTCAAAATAACATTTTAAATGTTTTGTTACCTAATAGAAACATCTTACAACATAATATTGTTAGCTAGGACTAAACAACAGTGTGAGCATGACAAAACACTCTTATTCTTTCTAAGAGCTCTTGTTCTGTCTGTACAGAGGGAACACTGCCCACCAATGTGAATGAAAATCTTTATCAAGGACAACGAGACAACAAAAGACTAACAGAAATCAACAGGTTTTTGCCCGGGTGCCAAAAGTGAGGTTACGTCCCCATCCAAACACTTGCACACTAACAAGTCAACAGCTTTGTGTGTCTGATGGTTATAGTAACATCTCAGTCCATCAAGCCCCACACAAACACAATTAACTGTCATGATGCCTTAACTTTAACATTCTCTAAACATGTTTTAAAAACGTTTTTGCAATAATGTTAATAGAACTTTTTCAAACATATATTCACATGTTCACATATATTGTAAACATTCTTAAGTTGCTATTTCAATGTTTTACAGTTACAAAATGAAACCAAGCAACAACATTAATACAATGTCTAAAAACTGGATGTTTTGAACATTCAAACTAATATTTTTAACATTTTTGTTACCTAATGGAAATGTAAGGAAATGTTCTCATAACCTTACCTGGGAGCATACTGCGTTATTATAAAATCATTTTCCTTATTGCTTTTAACAGCTGTTTTATCTGGATTTTAAATTTTGCAGTGCATTGCTTTGTGTTTTAGAGGTTGACAGAAAAATTAATGAAAAATGTCCTGGCAGAAAATAACCATTTTTTACAGTGCTGGTGGAATAATAAATAATTTAAAAACATTTTTTTTAAACGATTTAGTCATTAAAAAGCAAAGAGATACATTCTCACTGGCTTGTAAGACTGGCCTGTGATCAAACGCTCTCACCCCAACTCCCTTTCATATTTCCCAGAGCTCTGCGCTGCCATAAGTCAAGGACACCGTTGCTTTGGGGCCATTTTTCTCTTTAATTAACTACTGTTGACATTTCACTTGGCGTGGGTCACGATCGAAGCTTTCAGTCACACAAACATTAGACTGATTCCAAACCTACACCCGCTGTACCTGCATGAGCTGTTTGGGCGAATGAGGGCACATAGTTAAAAGCTATTTGTGTATGTGTTTATGAAGACATCACAGTACTGTATGCACACACACTGCTAAGTGGGACAAAAATAAGGTCCCAACCCCCTGACCTCTAAATCATAAGTACACAAAATCATTTATACACCTGATGCTGTACACATTCAAATTCCCTTACTGGTTTAAAAACGCACCAGTGACGTTTTAAATACTTCACATTTATGCATTTGACAGATGCTTTAACTCAAAGTGACATACAAGCTATGCAGTTGACAGTTCAGTCTGTGTGTTTCCTGGGATTCAAACCCACAACCTTTTACTCTGCGCTACCAGTTGAGCTACAGGAACACACGTCCTGTAACGTCCTGTAATGTCCTGTAACGTCCTGTAATGTCCTGTAATGTCATGTCCTCTTATATGTTTGGACTTTCTCGCTTTCTGCGCTCTGGGCTGCAGCTGAAGTGTCAGTTTGATTCAGTTTAAGCCTCGTTTGCCATGCGGGTATAAAGAGATGTTTATTACTCGAGGAGAAAAAGTATCTAAAAATAACTAGCTAATCTACAATATGTATGTGGGTCAACCTCTCTGTACTTTTTGGTGCTCATTTGTGAATTTTTAAATGCTTTTTTTATTGTTACAAATAAAATTATTAGAAATACAGGAAGTGGACATGGTTTGGTTATTCAATAAGTGAAGTAAAGCGCTGTTAAAACATTATGTAGATCATTTATGGAAAATGCAGAGTAAACAACATTACTACCATTTATAACAGTTTTAATAAATATTTTTATTTACATGCCGTTTAATTCACAACTTAGTGTTAAAACATGAAAGAAACGATCATATTTTGTTGACACTCACCTTGTAAAGTGGTACGAGTTACCTGTCCACCCATTTGAAGATGTTCGGATAGTTAAATAGTCCAATTATGATTCTGGTTATAAGCAGATGTGCAAAGTAACCCGCAGATCTTGCGGATGCGGTGCGTCTGATGCCAGTCTGCGGCTGTACAGACAAACACGCAAACGCGCTGCCATTCAACTAGACGGATCTCATTAGCATAAGGGGCGGGGCTCGAGGAGTTCCGAGGCGTTATTAGGCGTGCGTCCTGTGGTGACGTCATCACGGCGGGTCTGCGCAGCCTCCTCCGTTGAAACAGGTGAGCGTCTGAGGTGCTTGTTTTTCAAAGTTTACGCAGTTGTAACAATATACTGTGATGCTTTGTTGAGGTTTTATCAATAAGAAGTGTTCAAGGATGTGTTCTGGGTGTAATGTCGTTTCAGTAATCGTGTTTTATTAACTTTATTAACTTCCCGCCGTGGTTTACGGTGAATGTCAAACAGCTGTACGGACGCGGAGCGTAAATATTAAAGCTGATATTACAAATAACTTAAAGGTTACATGAAGTAAACGCACAGCAACATAATGTAATGATGTTGATAAAACAACATGTTTTTCCGCCGATCAATGTTGTGCTTGAGAGTCTGCGACACGGCGCAATAATACGGCGTGATCATAATTCATAACGTTAATTTGGAAAGATATGTATATCGATATAATATGTTATTATGATCTATATATTATTTTAGAGTAAGAGGGCACTCTTAGATGTGCTATTTAAGCTTTAAAAAACGCTGTTGTGTGGCATTATCTTTGGTTTTGAGTTTTGAAACGGGTTTTAATTTAATATGTAGGAGTTACTTTTGTCCACTAGATGGCGTAAGACAGTACGGAGGCCCTGAGGGGCAATATGTCTATGTAAAAACCTATATGTGTTTTAATTAGGTCATTAATTGTTTAGGCAGACAGTGTTTGTGTGGTTGGACTGTTTTGTTGTACAGCTCAGATCATATTTTGGGATGATATTTATGCAGAAATCCTGGAATTGTATATTTGTGGGTATATATCCATCTACAGACACACGGTGTGTCTATATGGCCGATGTAAACGCACAGTACATCGTTTCACTGTTTTATAATCAGCCAAAGAGTTGAGACCTGAATTTCTCTGTAACACATCAAACACATTTGTGTGTGTGATCTGTATCAAAAGTGCATCTAGAGTTTTAGTACCCCTCTTTAGAGATTGTAAAATGATAGCTTTGGAGAGCTTATAAAAGAACTGGCAATAATCGTTTAATTCCCTGTGATCATTAAGGTTGAATGAAGGCTTGTTTTTATATCACTGTGGGGACCTGTTATTGACTCCTGTTGTTTGTGTTTTCTAACCCTGCCCCTAAAGTTATTCTCGCAGAACCTTTTTACGTTTTCATTAGAACCTGCAGTGTTTAATAAGACATGTTTCGTGTGGGAAATGTTGTGTTAAGTTTGTGTGTTTGCGTTTCTTATGTTTGTTAAAATGGCTAAGAAAGATTATCTGTATAAAAAACGCATCATTTGATTTATTAATGCCTCAAGTGGCCAAATGCATTTTAGGACCAATTTATGCATGTAATTAAAGTGTCTAGTTAACATCTTTTTGGGGCAGCGAGATGGTTCTTGTATGGAAACCTGTGACAGCTGGTTTGGCATTTGTGTATGTTATGGCCATATGTGTGCTACTGTGTGCAATACAAGACTTCTCGTATATACTGCAACGTTTCGTTATTCCGTGGTATTGCACTTCATCTTCGGTCCATTAGGGGGAGCTGTACGCCCACCTGCCTTCAGTTTGACGCTGCACCTTTCATTCTGAACAGTTAAACCTCATCACTTCACATCATTATCTTTATCATAAGCAACAGAGACAGATGGCTGCCCCTGCCAAACGCAAACTTTGGGGAAAGATCGTA